>JZKD02S1510697.1:0-10617 GCA_000966675.3 Picea glauca | reverse complement strand
AAAAAAAAAAAACTCTAACATAAATTCACTCTGCTGAAAAATCATCAAAATAAATTCACTCTATTTTCTTTTCCATTTATATTATTAATGCCAATTTTGATTTCTAAGAATCAAACCTCAAACTGGGCGCTTTTTTCCACATATATTATTAATGCCAATTTTGATTTCTAAGAATCTACCCTCAAACTCGGCGCTTTTTTGCACATATATCATCAATGCCAATTTCGATTTCAAAAAATCTACACTCAAACTCGGCGCTTTTTTCCACATATATCATCAATACCAATTTCGATTTCAAAAAATCTACCCACGCAACGGTTCTTTCCGTACATCATCAATGCCAATTTCGATTTCAAAAAAACTACCCTCAAACAGCGTTTATTTCCGTATATATCATCAATACCAATCTCGATTTCGAAAAATCTAGCGTCAACGCAGACTTCAAATTGAGATATCAAAAAATCTAACGTACGACGCAGAATTCAAATTTACATATAAAAAAAGCTAACGTCAAACGCACGCCTCCAAGTGTTGATTTCAAACGCACAGCTCATCGTGTCCGACTTTTAATGTGGGATGCAGTAATTGAGTTAGTGGTAAGTCGCCATAAAGAAACCGACCGTTTTGGCTCCTAAAACCCATCAAAACCGCTGTAAGGCCTTTATCTCAGCCTCTGCAATGACAGGGCTAGCATTCTCTGCTCTTCTTTTGATCAAGAGCTGAAGGCTGTCCTTCCCCTTTCCTCTTCTTTTCTTTCGAGTGTTTGGAAATTCAATAAGATTCCCATTCTCAGCAGAACAGAGCAAAAGACCCTCGTACCCAATCCCAGCAGAACAGAGCAAATACCGTGTCGTTTTTCTCTTTTCTTGAGCAGAAGTGGAGTCAATGTCATTGTCCCTCCCCTCTTTTTTTCGTTTCTTTAGTTCTGCCATTACCATAGCAACGTTTCCCACGGATCATACAGCAAAAGACACAGAAAAAGCATTTCCAAAGGGAAGCAACTGCCGAGTTGTGTTTTTATTTTCATTGTCGCAGTTCTCGTAGTTTCTATAACAATTTACAGAATCAAATCGTTGTAGAAATTGCGAGAACTGCTACATAGAAAATTAAAGCACAGAACTTTTTAAGGAGAAAATTAAAGCACAAAAGCAAACCGCTGTAAAAATTGCGAGCAATTCCAAAGAGAATTGGAAAAGAACAGGCAGCAGAAACTGTGAGCACGTCATCTTCCTCAGAGAAGTCTGCTCACGTCATCTTCCTCACAGAAGTTTGCTCAGTTCTGGACTTCTAAAGGTAAGTTCACTTTCTTCAATGAGATTGTCTTACTATAAATGAGGTAATAGCTTGTCTCAAATTCAACACTTCACAGCTAATAATATTGAGGTCAATAACTATAGTTTCCAGATCAATAAATACAAAATTGATGCTTTGTATGAGCTTTAGAAACAATTGTGGTGATGGTGAGATGATGAGCATGGTAAGCAGGTTGAGGCAATGACGAAGATACACAAAAGTGAAGAAGACCTAAGGCGAATAAGAAGATGGAAGCTGATAGGAAAAGTGAGCCTAAAACTAAGGAGTCTATGTGGACTCTTTACTTCTAAGCTCCTTTTTTTCTTGTTTTTTTTTCATTTGATTCTGTGTATCTTCCTCCTTTGCTTGAACATGCCTTTTTTTTTTTTTTCTTGCATTCTATAGCTTCATTCCATACGTCATGGTCTCCTTCATTTGTCTTTATGTGTATCTTCTTCCTTTGCCTCATCATGTTTTTATTTTTTTTTACAATCCATAGCTTTATTGTCCGTCTCCTCCATATGTCGTGGTCTTCTTCATTTGATTTTATGTGTGTCTTCCTCCTTAGCCTCAACATGCCTTTTTTTTATTTCTCTTACAATCCATAGCTTCATTGCCTGTCTCTTTCGTACGTCACCATGTTCGTCATCACCATCACCACCCTGATCCTTTGCACCCTACAATTGTTTCTATAACTCTTACAAAGGAGTCTTATCTCATACAAAAGAGCATGAAACAAAAGATGTTGTGCATATAAGTATAAAACTGTATAGTCAGTTATGTAAGAAGCTCTTATCTCATACACAAGAGCATGAAACAGAAGATGTGAAACAAAAGATGTTGTGCATATTAGTATAAAACTGTATAATCAGTTCTGTGAAGAAAGAGATGCTCTGGTCAATGGGTTCAAGAGTTTTGTTCAAAAGACCTGGAAGGATACACCCAATCAGAGATAAGGGTTATGCTCTAAGGCTGTCTTATCAACACTAGTCTATCAAGTGGTGAGATGCTTCCTGGTGTTCACTTGGCAAAACAACTTCCATAATTAAGTAAAGTGAATACTGAAGTGTCGAAGCAAATGTGGTGCTGCAATCAACAACGTTTGGACATGGAAGATTTCTCAACGAAGTTAAATGTACTGCAAGAAGACTGTCACACGCATTTGGTAGAGCTTGAAGGAACCATGGGTTGTGAAATTTTTTGAGAATGCCTACTGCCATGGTCCATTACGAGCATTGATTGCATGAAAGTTGCCAAGTGTTTGTAGATATATCAGATTTTATGAGACGTTTGGTCTCGTGCCCTAAGAGACTTGATCTTCAAGAAAATACTTTATTGGTGACGCTGTGAAAAGCTGTGGCAATTAATATCCACTGAGTAGCACGTCCTTTAAGGCCCAGCAAACAATATGTTCACCTAGCGGCATTGTCAGACTACGGTGCCCCCTGCTATGCCCATATGTCCATCAATCAGGGCATGCTTCACAAGTAGGTTCACAAGATTTCGATGTTGAATTTTGGCCATGAAGTCGATCATAAATTCTCTCATTCTTTGCATAGATTTCAAGGATACTTTCTTTAGTCTGTATTAGTTACTTACCTGAGAGACTTACACAAAGATCGAAGATTTTGAAAAGTATCTACCTTGCACAATGTATGTATACATCACACACTTCTACAATGGAGACTTAACATGCTATTTAAATTTAAAATTTTTGTAAACAAAGTCAAATTTAAATTTTGTAAACAAAAACATTGTTACTTGTACACAGAGCTGAATCTTCCCTAATTTTCCCTCTCCAAAGCTTGTTATCATCCCAGAAAATTTTCTGTTGCAGTGATATCAACGTTTCATCATTTGTTGCTTCTCCCTATGGGTGAGNTGTGTCTCTTGTGAATGTGTATTTCTCAGTGATCTTGTTCTTATGTTGCTATTATCTATTGAAATGCAAAGAACTATAATAATGGCATAAACATTAACAATTACAACTAATTTCTACATTATTCCAACTTAAACATATTTGGCATGGCTTATTAAGGGAAACCGATCTTCTTGTTTGATAAATTCCTGTTGCCCTTCTTTAGTAACATAAGTGCGCTGTCTAGGTTCTTAAGCATCCCCATTTGCTGCCCTATCTCTGTTTCGAGTTTTTATGCTTGCACTAAGCTCGTCAATAGATATGCTTCTTGTGGCCATAAAAAATGATGTGCTTCTTGTTCATCAGTGGTCAGTAGCCCCTGAATGTGTTTCTCTAAATTTTTCTGCTTGCCTGAGCATGGCAGTTTATGTTTGAATGGAAGCTTCACCAGTGGTTTTGATTCTTGTCGCCTCTGCAAATCAGCCTTTGGCTGAAGTTCATTAGAAGGTCCAAAAGGGTTATTTTTGATTGGGTTTTCAGATGCAGATAAGGTGGTAAAGCTTGCAGCTACTTCGGTTTTTGATTGTATAGCATGTCCAACGGTCGAGAGCTATTTGAGTTTAATACAGCTGTTGTCCTTGCCATTCACTGAAGCTTTGGAGTAGTAGTTTGGATGGTGACTGGAAAGTGTTGATGTTCTTGTTTTAATGGTTCTTTATGGAACAAAACAATTCCTACATGTTTCTCCTGCAACAATACAGATTTGTCCCGAGCCTATTATATTTCTTTGTTATTTGGCCAACTTTCTGTTATTTCCACTGTTGGTGTTGTAGATGATGATGCTGTTTTTCAAAATTTTGTTGTTGCTGCTGATATTGTTCTTTGTGATGTTGATGTCGCTGAGATTGAAATAATGGATTAGTGTCAATCTTTGAAAGATGGAGGTACATACCATACCCAAGTTTAGATGGGTCTATATCTTCATCCATATTCAATAAAGCCAATCAAAATAGTATATTTAATATGCTAATTATGTTTAGATGGGTCTATGCTACTATGTATGAATTAATGCACCATTTAAGTCAAGGTTGCATCTTTGAATATTTCAATATTTGATATGTTTCATATTTGTGGCATATTTCGATATTTGATATGTTTTCACTTGTGAATTGTAATCATTCTTTCTATGCAAATTAAAAGTATATATCACACCTAGTTAAGACGGGTCTATGCAAATATTTAGTATTCAATGTGCTCAATGCACAATCTAGATTCTATGCAAATATTTAGTATTCAATGTGCTCAATGCACAATCTAGATTCTATGTACCATTGTATACAACATGAAGACTAAAGAATTAATGAATCGATCATTACATAGCCTGTATTTCAGTGCAATTGTTTTTCCTTTTATTTTACTAATGGCTGAGGTGAGAGAAACGTACTAGAATTTAGGAGTATTAATGATATCGGGAAGATTCCTAAAATGCGATGAATGCAAAAAGGAAAATTTGATGCTTATCTTGATTTGACTATTTAGAAATGCAATAATAGTTATTTGGCTTCCCAATTTATAATTTGGAATTTTCTACTATTATTATGAAATCTATAACCATTGTCTAATATAATAATTTGGCCATGTTATGACTTGGGAAAGGCATTGGGATGGATAACTTGATACACAATGCTTCATATGCCCCTTGGGGAAGGTCTTTTTATATCTTCATTCATGGCATTTCTATGAAGTTTAGTGGTGGGTTATTGGGTTGAAGATATTATTTAAACATGGTTAGGTTTATCTTATATGCTTATTATTTATGAAACAATTATGCATACAAAGAATATGCAATGTTATTTGGAAAGAATATGCAATGTTATTTGGTATTGTATGCTTTGAAATAAATTAGTCATTTTCATGTAAAACATGGAATATTTGATGAATTAAATACAATAATATACATTTTTTTTCTCGATGGAAGAAATCAATACTTCTTCACATTTCGTGGATGGTAAATGAAGTAAACCCTCATCCCTAATTATGTGGCCTAACCCGATGGAGACATTGAGTGAGGCCCAACAATCTCAACAAATATCAACAATAGTTGGTCGGGGACTTGACCTCGAGACCTAATTCATAATAACCACAACACTCATTCATTTGAGCTAATATATATATGACTTATTTATTTATTTTTGAGGAACAATGCTCCCCCCTTCTTCCTTGACATTTCTAGATGGAAAGGTGGATCAACTGCTAACCTTGTTGCTAGTAACCCCATGGGACTTGATTGGAACCTATGACCTCCTCATTGGCAACACGCCTTTGATGGATGGTCCCAATCGATTGACATTGGCAACATGCCTTTGATGGATGGTCCCATTGATTGAGCTAACCCTTGAGACTATGTATATATATTTGATAAAAAAATGTTTTCATACTATAAAAGCCTATAATTGGTTAAGAATAACAAGATCCATTTATTAAATAATAACAAGATCAACAAGCAAGCTATAAGCAATCATTACACATATTTTAGAGCTAACAATATGGCTAAAGGTATGTCCTATCATTACCCAATGCTTATACACTTAGTGACAATCCAAAATATTGATGCTAATCTTAGATGTGACTATATATAATGTAGGAGCAACAATCAACATGCATAAAATATGAATGAAAGTGACTATAATACTTATCGACAAAGATAATGATAAGATTGAAGGGATTGGAGGATCCATTTTGACATAGAGGAGGTTTGCGACTTCTTTGGGTCAAGATTGTCAAAGGAAGAAGAGTTCTTGTTGTGACTAAAAAAGATTTCCTTTGTCGTGACATGACAAAGGAAGAAGAGTTCTTTTTATCATGAGAAGATAAACTTTGTGTGATGCGGCGTATTGCACCTCAAAAATTTGTGGCACGATACACCACAAGGAAGAAAGTTTTTGATGATGCGATAACGAGGGAAGGAAGAAGAAAATAAGATGAAGGAAAGGATAAGGGAAAAACTTCAGAAGTTTGGGCAAAAAACATGTGTTGCAGAGATAAAAAAATTCTTGTGATACAATATATCACAAGGATTAGAACATCTTTGTGATACGTCGCAAAGAAAATATATTCTTTGCAATGTGAGAAAGGAAGAGTTTTCCTCCATTTCTCACATAAATAAAGTTTCTTGCGACATGATATTTCTCATGAAGGAGAAAACATTCGTTTGATGTGATAAAGGAGAAGTGTCGCGGAGAAGAAAAGATTGTGGTGGTGCGATACACCGCAAGAGATGAAAGTTTTTTGAGATGCGACACATCGCAAAAGGGAAAAGTTTTGTGGATGCGACAAGCCAAATTTCAATAAATGAGAAGATGTCCATACCAATTGATGATGTGGACAGTAAATTCATGGTGTATGGATAACTGTCATGAAGGAAAGAAGAGGGTAAAAAAGATGATGTGTCATCATATGGATGTCGGGGTGGATGATGATGTGGCGAAACACACATGGCAGAACCCATTGACAACTAGAAAAATATTTCTCTTGGCAAGTAAAAAAATAACTTGGTCAATGACGACCAAAATAAACTTCTTGCATCGATGAACTTAATGAAGTTTCCTATCGATGATTTACCCCTTTCTTATCCATCGATGATTGGGAGGAATTGTATTCTATCGATGATCGCTAAGGATTGATCCCTTTCGACACTTGATGAAAAGTTTCCCTTCGATGCTCGGTGGAAACTCCCCTTTTCGACACTTGGTAAAAACTCGTCATCAACGCCTTGGAACAAAGAGGAGCATTGATGCCTTGGGAAAATATGTTTCGACGTCTTGACACAAATATTCTATTGGTGCTTGGTGAAAAGAGGTATCAATGCTTGGTAAAAGATATATCAGTGGAGATGATGAGTTCATGTTATATGTGGCCTTGCCATGAAATATTGGCACGTGTCGTGCCACGCCAACCTAGAGTGCCACATGACATGTTGATGCATGAGAGGGAAAAACCTTAATGGTTTCAAGAGGCCATAAATTCTTTATTCGAGCTCTGATGTGAACAATAGTACAATCGTTGGAAAGCTATCAAGGAGTGGTATTTCTCTATGAACTCAGAATTGGCATTGGAGTTGAACTAAGGAAAAACAATTTAGTAGGAAACTAAGAAATTTAGTACCCTATACCCTTGATTAAGCATAGAGGGGAATAGGTTTGTTATAGAGTGGTATTTGAGATATGGTTCAAACACTAGACCTAAACAAGTCAAAGATAGGCCAAACACGTAGAATTGTAAGAGCTTTGGATCAAATATTGAGCCTACTTGGGCCAAAGACAAAGAATAGAAGTAGAGGTTTTAGAAACAAAGATTACAACATTGAGGTTGTATGGCCTAGGAACTAGAGTTATTGGTTACAACAATAAGGCTGTGTGGACTAGAGACATTCTAGAAAATGAAAATTTACTAGTGTTTGTAACATGTATGATAACATTTTCACCAAGAAGAATAGATTGAAAATATTGAGAAAGGATTGTAGATTGGCAAAGGACTGCAAATTGCATACTACTACAATGTACGCAGGTGTATAGATAGCTAGAAGGTTGATCGACATAATTCGTTTGGAAAACACAACAAAATTTTGATGACTAAAGTTCAATTGAATGGAACAACTAGATCGTTGATTGTTAAAGAACATGGCCATGGATGCAACCATGGTTACGAGGGGGAAAATCTCAACTCATCTCTCGCTGCCTTGTTGCTTCCTTTAAATTTTGAAAGGCTATGATACGTTGATAATCAAGAGCATAGGCATGATAGAAATGCAAACGCCATGGTTATGAGGGGGAATCTCTCAACTCATCTCTTGCTGCATTGTTAATTCCTTTAAATTTTGAAAGGCTATGATATGCTGATAGTCAAGAGTATAGGCATAATATAAATGCAAGAGATAGATATCTAGAATGCATATGCATTCATAGGCATGATGATCCAGGTGGATATTGGTGGCCACCCACCTATTCCAATTGGCTCCTTTTGACAGTTTTAGTTCAACTTATTTTTCTGTAATTCTTTGTAATTGTGGGTTCTACACTTTCGAGGATGTTTGAAGCCCTACATATCTTCCAGGTGGAGATTGGTGGCCGCCCATCTAATCCAATTGGATTAGTTTGGAAGTTTTAATGTCAGTACATCTTTTTGTACTTCTAGGGCTGTTTTGGGGCCCTAACCAATATTTTTTTGGCTTGCCACAGTTAAATTGTAGACAAAATCAAAATTTGATGGCATAATGTGTAGTTCTCGAAAAGACCTTTCCAAAGGGATATCATGTGCCTAAAACGGAGGTCATATGCAAAAGTTATGACCTCGGACTACTTGGAGCGACATTCTTCGTTATGACCAATGAGGAGAGGTTTCAGACACCCCTTCTTGCCTTCATTTACTCCAAGTGCAGACCAGGATCGAGGTCGGGCCCGATGGCAACTGGAGGTCGTGACGGGCCTCTTTGTGACTGAAACCCGACGCCTTTGGCCCCTTTTGCACAACTCCTTTCTTTCCCCAGTGACCACGGGCTGTGACCCTGTGTTTACTCTCAAAGGCGCTTTCGGCGTTCGCGAATAGGAAGGGGCTGATCCCTGCTTCTTGAAATTGCGATGAGCGAAACACCGAGACGACTTAATCTGGCGCCACGCGTCCCTCTAGATTTGATGGTTTTGAAACCTCCCGACGATGCTGTGGGCTCGGGTCATGGGCACCCTCGGCACCTCGCGCATCGGGAATACGACGATGCTGCACCTTGAGCCTTGGAATCGCGATGGGCGAAACGACGAGGAACCTAATCGCGCGCCAGGTGTCTCCTATGGATGGACGACTGAGATTGCCCCGTAATACTACAGGCCTGACTTTGGGCGCCTTCGACGCTTTCGGGGTTCGAGGTTTCAAGACATAGGACAACACAAAACCTTCACCCTTCGAATTCCCGAATGTCGAAACGCCGATGCGACTAGATCTCGCGCCACGCGTCCTTTGGATGGACGGCTACTGTCTTTCCCTGCACATAATATGGGCGCTATCCATTGCGCTAACCTTGGCGCAACTTCGTTACCTGCGATTTCCCACCAATCGTTGATTTGTTCCTTCGAGTGAATCCTGACCGCTTGAAATCAGACTGCTTGCTTGCTTGATTTAAGCCTGAAATGGATTTCTTCTGTGAGCTGCGCTCGACGCTCGTCGCGCCACTTGTAGACTCGATCGCTCTCGTGCTTCGGACGAGAAATGTTACTAACAACTGGACTTGACGATGACACCGCACCTGCAACCCTACACCATCGGCTGGCTTCGCCAAGGAAGAGATCTCTGCGTCAATCAACAATGTCGTCTGCCCTACGACATCAAGCCTTTCAAAGACTAGGTATTGTGTGATATTTCTTCCCTTGAAGTTTGTGATGTTCTTTTAGGACAACCATATTTGTGGAAGCGACATGATATGTGTGAGTCTAGACCCCGCAGTGTTATTATTACTTTGGGTAGACAATTGTACATGATACCAGAGGTAGCGCTGCCTACCGCTATTTCTTTAATCTCTACTAAGCAATGCAGTAAGGTCATTTCACAAAGCAGGAAGTTAGTCTTCTTTGTGATTCATGCTCACAATAAGCAGAAGGTTGTCGCCACATCCGTGGCCTCTACACATAGCCTCTCTTTGCAACAGAAGAAAATGGACGTATCGTGGAAGAGTACAAAGACATCTTATCCTCACCCATCGGGCTATCGATGCACTGCCAAGTCAAGCATCCAATTGATCTAACCCCTGATGCACCTCTGCCTAATGGACCAATCTATCATCGCTTATTCATGGAAAATGACGAAATCAAGCGTTAGATCCAAGAGTTGCTTCAAAAGGGGCACATCGAACCCAACTCCTCCCCTTGCGGAAGCCCGATTGTACTGGTGCAAAAGAAAGACGAGATTTAACGGCTTTGCATTGATTACAAAGCATTAAACAAAATCATAGTCATGAATCGATATCCAATTCCCCGAATTGATGACCTTCTTGACCAACTCAAGGTAGAAAAGTTCTTCAACAAGATTGACTTAAATTGTGGTTACCACCAGGTTTCCATCGAACCAATTGATGTATGGAAGACAACTTTCAAATCTAAATAAGGTCTCTTCGAATGGCTAGTCATGCCCTTTAGCTTAACAAATGCACCAACCACTTTCATGAGGTTGATGGATGATGTATTGAGACTCTTCACTAACTCTTTTGTGGTGGTATATTTGGATGACATCCTCATCTTCAACATAATTTGAGAGGAGCACATGCAGCATATTCAACAGTTTTTGAGTACTCTGCAGCAACACAAGCTATATGCCAACTTGGAAAAATGATCCTTTGGCATGAACATGGTCCAATACTTGCACTACATTGTTGTTGAGCATGGGGTACATGTTGATTCAGCTAAGATCCAAGTCATCTGTTA
>JZKD02S1510686.1:0-10617 GCA_000966675.3 Picea glauca | reverse complement strand
TTTCAGGTGGGGTTGGGATTCCAACCATTGGGACCCATAGATGTGGCACTTCCCCTTGCAGTCACCTCGACTGACTCCTCCCATATTCCAACTGAAGCAGAAAAATTCACCCGGTTCATTGAGCGGATCCAGCACATCAGCCAACAGGTTCAGGATATCCTACAAAAGTGCAAAGACAAGTACAAACAATGCCATGATCAACATCGGTTGCCACATAAGTTTCAGGTGGGAGACAAAGTTTGGTTGCGCTTGTAGAAAGAACGTCATACAGGAACCCATCGGAAGCTTCACCCACTCCGTTATGGGTCGTAAACCATCACCAAGGCTATGGGGGATAATTCTTTTGAGCTCAACATTCCTCCTTTCCTTGGCTTGCACCCAATGTTAAACGTGGACCTCCTTCAGCCTTATTTCCCACCATTATTGGACACCTCAGACATAGCAGAACAACTGACACCAACAGAGCTCAACCCAAACTGCATACAACAAGCATCTAGTGATCATATTGTGGATACACAGATCAAGGGCACTCGACAACAAAGGATCCAGCTTTATCGAGTCGTCAAAGTAGGGCAGCTCCTGCACCAAGGCAAGTGGCTCACCCGAGGCCAAATTTAGCAGAAAATTCCTCATCTGATGGGGGAACTCAACGCAATGGAGACCATTACTTCCTAAGGAGGGAGGATTGATCCAGGTGGATATTAGTGGCCACCCACCTTTTCCAACTGGCTCAAAACAACTTTCTAGCAATTTTGATAATTTACTATTTTTAGCAGTTTTTCAAGCCTTGAACTTTTGGAGCCATATTGAGGCCCTAAACGACATTTTTTGGGGTATGTTGATCACAAAATTCCACTATGAAAATTTGTGCAATTGTTGTAGTCCTCATATATATCTTTCCAATGGGCTATTATACGCCTAAAATGGAGATCGTATGCAAAAGTTACGACCCCGAGAAGTTGATGTACTGACTTACGCAAACGGGGCCCACATGACTTTTGGCGCTTCATCTCCTAGGGTTAGATTTTTGGATGTTTAGGGTTTTTGAAACTCCTGTTTATGGTAAAAAGGCCTTGAGAGCCTGATTGTAATCATATTCTTGCGAATGAGCGCAGCCGTCACATCTCTTCTTAGAGATAAGCCACTACCATTCCAGCAAGCTTGTTTTCGTTGCATTTTACAATTTCAACTTATTTCATTATTAATAGAAAACCAGTTTTACTGTATCTCTATTATTTTGTGTTAAGAATCTGTAATAATCTGTATTCATTTCATTATGCTCATAAAATCTGGATCAGTGGTATCAGAGCGGTCTTCTCCTTGTTGTCTTAATGCATGTTCCCAACGAGGTCATAGTACAAAGAGTTGGGTCTTGAGCTTGTTTCTCTTGAAGACAAAAGCTCCGGCACGCCCAAGAGACCTCTCATGGCAGAAGAAAAGAAAGAGGATGGGACGGGAGATCCTTTCAAACCATTGATTGAGGAATCCCTCATGCAACAAAGGAACAAGATGATGGATAGTTTCACGCAAATCCTTCGGCGTTTATCAACAGACGACGCATCTTCTTCGAGCGGAGGTGCCACCCCCTTCAAGGTACAAATAAACTTCGATATTCCTATATTTGAAGGTCAGATAGACACAAATGTTGTAGATAAGTGGTTGAATCTGCTATAAGGGTATTTTTATGTCCATAACTTCTCGAATAGAGAAAAGATTACTTTTGCACTCCTCAAAGCCGTCCCCCATGTCAAATATTAGTGGGAAACGTTTTGTGAGCAAAAGGAAACAGAGGAACCCTCATTATTTACAGTCACAACCACCTGGAATTCCTTCAAGGATGTTATTAAGGAACAATATTACCCTGTTGGAAGTTATGACGACTTATATACCAAATGGACCAAATTGCAACAAGAAAGAGACCAAGCAGTGCAAGATTTCACAAATATCTTCCATACCTTACGCACCAAGATGGGTATCAAAGATTCGGAGCAACATCTAGTGCTCAAGTATCGCAGTGCTCTGCATAGATACATCCAGACCAAAATGGAATTTCTAGACATCTCATCCTTGGGCGCGGTCTACCGATATGTCGTCAAAATCAAGCAGAATCTCAAACAAAAGACGCGGCAATTTGGGCCTGGGAACCCCTCACAATAAAAGCCAGGAAAAGGGTGGTCCCAACGCATAGAACAAAGGACAGAGTAAATATTGGCAGTATCAGGACAATCGGTCCAAGCCGCAAGAAAAGAAGGACACTGGAAAGACAAAGAAAGATACCGGGAAGTGGTGCAACTTCCATAAGAGCCCTTGGCATAACACTATTGATTGTCACACAAAGCAGTCGATGGTGGCCGAAGTGAAATCCTCTAAATCAGATGCAGATTTTGAATCTGAGCCAGAACCAGAAAGGGAAAGACAGATCATTAACGCAAAACCCAGTGCCACCGTTGCTACCACCAAGCTCCAGCCTGGTGAACCAGATAAGCCAGAAGAAGGAGAGCACCTCTTCCATTCGCAAATGTGAGTAAAGGGCACCCCGCTTCACTTCATCGTTGATAGCGGTAGCTAGAAGAACCTCATCTCTATAGAGATCGTCAAGCAATTGGCCCTGCCCACAAAGCCTCACCCACAACCCTACACCACTGGATGGCTCCACCAAGGAAGCGATATCCGCGTCAGCCAACAGTGTCGATTGTCATATGGCATCAAACCCTTCAAAGACGAGGTAGTGTGTGATGTTTCTCCTCTCGAAGTTTGTGATGTTCTTTTGGGCCAACCTTATTTATGGAAACATCATGTTGTATATGAGTCTAGGCCTCGTAGTGTTATTATTACTTTGAACAGGAAATTGTACATTATACCTGAGGTAGTCCCACCTAGTGTTATTTCCTTCATCTCTCCTAAGCAATGCAGGAAGGTCATCTCTCAGACGTGGAAGTTTTTCTTCTTCGTGATTCACTCTCAAAATAAGCGAAAGATCACAGCCACATCCAGAGTCTTTGCAGTCGACCTCTCCACACAGCAGAAGCAAGTAGATAAGGTCATGGAAGAATACTCGGATATCTTCTCCTCACCTACTGGGGTACCTTTGCACTGCCAGGTCAAGCACCCCATCGATATGACCCCGGGTGCACCTCTGCCTAATGGGACAGTCTATCATCGCTCTCTGTTAGAGAATGAGGAGATCAAGCGACAAATCCAAGGGGCACATCCGTCCCATCTCATCACCTTGCGGGAGCCCAATTGTGCTAGTACAAAAGAAATATGGAACCTGGCGACTCTGCATTGATTATCGGGCTCTGAATAAAATCATAGTCAGAAACCAGTACCTGATTCCCCGAATCGACGACCTCCTTGATCAACTCACGGGAGCTAAATACTTCAGTAAGATTGATCTGAAGTCTGGCTACCACTAGGTCACGATAGAACAGACAGATGTATGGAAGACCGCCTTCAAGTCAAAGGAAGGCCTTTTTGAATGGTTGGTCATGCCCTTTGGTTTGACAAATTCTCCGACCACTTTCATGAGGATGATGGGCGATATCCTACAACCATTCACCAATAATTTTGTAGTGGTGTATCTGGATGACATTCTCATTTACAGCAAGACTTGGGCCGAACACTTGCAGCATATTCAGCAGGTTATCCACACCTTGCGGCAGCACAAGCTATATGGAAACTTGGAAAAATTCTCCTTCGGCATGGACAGGGCCCATGACCTGGGCTACATCATTGATCAGCATGGTGTACATGTGGATCCAGCCAAGATCCAAGTCATCCGTGATTGGCCAGCCCCAACCACATTCACTGAGCTTCAGAGCTTCTTGGGCCTTGCCAATTTCTACCACAGGTTTGTGTTGTGATTCTCCCATATTGCATGGGCCCTCAGCCAAATCACCAGGTGTGGTGGTAAGGAAAAATTTGTGTGGGGTCAGTCCCAACAACAAACGTTCGATGATTTGAAGCAACGCTTGTGCTCATCCCCAATACTTTCACTACCAGACCTGCAACATCCCTTTGAGATCGAGACAGATGCTTCAGACTATGTTGTGGGCATTGTTCTCACTCAGCACGGCCACCCTGTGGCCTATCATAGTGAGACACTATCCGATGTTGTCAGTAAGTACCTTACTCACGAAAAAGAAATGTACTCCATTGTGCAAGCCTGCTGCCAATGGAGACATTACGTTCTTGAGAAGGAGACAGTCATCCACATTGATCATAATCCACTGCAGTTTATGCAGACACATGGAAAACTGCAGAATAAACGCCATCAAAAGTGGTCCATACACTTGTAGCAATTCCACCTAAACATCAAGTATAAAATAGGAATCACCAATCGCGTCGCTGATTGCATCAGCAGACCACCAGTTGTGGCACTCACCACGGTGCTAGACTCTTGTGGCCATGAGACCTCTGGATGGCCCCAACTCTATGAGACAGACCTGGACTTCGCCACCACCTACCAAGTTTTGGGTGCAAACATAGTTGTCAATAATTTCTATCTTCAAGATGGGTTGTTGTGTCGTCTGGGCCATATATGTGTTCCATCAAGCAAGTGAGCGAAGCTGATCTGGGAATCCCACTACAGTCGGATGGCAGGACACTTCAGCATCGAAAAGATAATGGTGATGCTACAGAAACATTTCCACTGGTTGAAACTCCGACATGAGGTCAGCAAGTATATCAGGTCCTGCACTACCTACGCTATTGCCAAACCAGCCACTAAGAAACAAGGCCTGTACACCCCTCTTCCTACTCCTGACAAGCCATGGGAATCCATATCAATGGACTACATGTTGGGCTTCCCGTCCACCAAGTGGGGAAATGACTGTGTTTTTGTGGTTGTTGACCACTTTTCTAAAATGGCAATTCTGGTTGCCTGCAAGAAGAGCATCACAACAGTTGTCACTGCCAAGCTCTTCTTTGAATGGGTCTGGGTACATTTTGGACTCCCACAAACCATTGTTTCAGATAGGGACAGTCGATTTCTCATCACATTCTGGTCGAGCCTCTGGTCACTGCTAGACACCAAGCTAACCAAATTCACGGCCTTCCACCCCGAGACAGATGGTCAAACCAAGGTCGTAAATTGAATGGTTGTGCATATCCTTCGCATGTATAATTCAAATCACCCTCTCATATTGGATGAGAGCCTTCCCTATGTCCATCATAGCTACAACTGAGCCCTGCATAGCTCAATCGGCCACAGCCCCTTTCAGGTGGGGTTGGGATTCGAACCATTGGGTCCCATAGATTTGGCACTTCCCCTTGCAGTCACCTCGACCGACTCCTCTCCTGTTCCAACTGAAGCTGAAAAAGCCACTCAGTTCATTAAGTGGATCCAACACATCCGCCAACAGGTTCGGGATATCCAACAGAAGTCCAATGACAAGTACAAACAATGTCATGATCAACATCGGGTGCCACATAAGTTTCAGGTGGAAGACAAAGTTTGGTTGCACTTGCAGAAA
This sequence comes from Picea glauca, assembly GCA_000966675.3. Classification (NCBI taxonomy): domain Eukaryota; kingdom Viridiplantae; phylum Streptophyta; class Pinopsida; order Pinales; family Pinaceae; genus Picea; species Picea glauca. Next base: position 5,143 of record JZKD02S1510686.1, on the reverse strand, counting down.
GAACGCCTTACAAGACCCCATCGGAAGCTTCACCCACTCCGTTATGGTTCATACACCATCACCAAGGTTGTGGGGGATAATGCTTTTGAGCTCAACATTCCTCCTTTCCTTGGCCTGCACCCAGTGTTCAACGTGGACCTCCTTCGGCCTTATTTCCCATGATTATTGGACACCTCAGACGTAGCAGAATAGCTGACACCAACAGAGCTCAACCCCCGACTGCATACAACAGGCATCCAGTGATCATGTTGTGGACACACAAATCAAGGGCACTCGACAACAAAGGATCCAACTTTATAGAGTCGTCAAAGTAGAGCAGCTCCTGCACCAAGGAAGGAGGCTCACCCACGGCCAAATTCAGCAGAAATTTCCCCATATGATGGGGGAACTCAATGCAATGGAGACCATTTCTTCCTAAGGAGGGAGGATTGATCCAGGTGGATATCGGTGGCCACCCACCTTTTCCACCTGTCTCAAAATAGATTTCTAGCAATTTTGATAATTTTCTATTTTTAGGAGTTTTTCGGGTCCTGAACTTCGAGAGCCGATTTGAGGCCCTAAACGATGTTTTTGGGGTTATGTTGCTCGCAAAATTTCATTATGAAATTTTTTTGCAACTGTTGTAGTCCTTCAATAGATCTTTCTAATGGGCTATTATACGCCTAAAATGGAGATCGTATGCAAAAGTTACGACCCCAGGAAGTTGATGTACTGACTTACCCAAACGAGGCCCACATGACGTTTGGTGCTTCATCTCCTAGGGTTAGGTTTTTGGATGTTTAGGGTTTTTGAAACTCTTGTTTATGGTAAAAATGACTTGAGAGACTGATTGTAATCGTATTCTTGTGAATGAGCGTAGTCATCACATCTCTTCTCAGAGATAAGCTGCCACCATTCCAACAAGCTTGTTTCCACTACATTTTACAGTTTCAGCTTATTTCATTATTAATAGAAAACTAGTTTTATTGTCTCTCTGTTATTTTGTGTTAAGAATCTATAATAATCTGTATTCATTTCGTTCTGCTCATAAAATCTGGATCAAACCTTGAAGGCTCAATCCTTTCATTCAATTCGAAGGCAAACATCTTCTTCTGTATTTGTGACAGCTTCTCCTGGATCGTGTTCACCTCTTGGACTGTGACCTGGTATTGTTAACTTAGGTTAACCAACCATTCATTGATTTTAAGTAAACCAATTTGGTTCATCTCTTGGATGGTTGCCTGAGTGTTTTCCTTGTTCTTCCTAGAGTTTTTCTGGTTCATTTCTATCTCAATCTGCCCCAAGGCCTTTGAGATACTACTTCCTTCGAACTCAATCAATTGTTTATTTATTGAAGACAATGCTTCTAGACAAGCCTCTTTTACATCTCTGACAAGTTTCTTGCCTTCTTCCAGATTTGTTTCCTAGGATTTTAGGGCCATTTCACCTCTTACTTGTTCAAGATGAGAGAGAAGGGGAATACTAGGGGTATTAGCTCTCTACTTCCATATGAGAACTTCTTGAAATTTAGACCAGGCAGAGTAAGCCTCTTTTTCCTTAACATAAATATCCTTTAGAGAAAGGTCTACTACCTGATAGCATTTTTGGATGGCGTCTACTTTTAGATAGAGTTCTTGTTGGGCAACTTCCAGCCTCTCATTTACTTCTAATGTTTGAGCTTTGAAAGTTGAAATGTTTATCGTTGTGTTCTCTGTTAGGGTCAATCTGGCCTGCAGCTGCTCAATCAAGTTGTCACGTTGAGTGATCAGTCCTTTGCTTGTCTGTGAACTCTGGTAGAGAAACTCAAGGTTGTCTTGTAGATGTTTAATTTTTTGTTGATCACTAGCCCTGATTTTCTCAAAGTCTCGGTTCATCCTACTTCTGATAGTATTCTCTGTCGTATATATCTGATTTTGCAATTTTCCTACCAAGAGACACTTATGTCACAATTGTTCGGTTAAATTGTCCACTAACCATTGATTGGCAGTGGAAAAAGCCCCCAACGAACCTGCAACTTCTTTTGCAAACTCTGGACCATCATGGTCTTTGCCCTCATACACCAGTCTTTGCCTTTTGGTGATAAATCCATTCTTTTTGTGACATTCCCTCTTTACGATGGCTTTCCATTTCTTGCTAAAAAAGAAATCTGACGGAGGCATATCTTCGAGCAAAATAGGAGTAAGATCACCTATGAAAGTGAGTTTGGAACTAGGATTTTCGAAGCTGGTCTATAGAGGGGTTAATGATGTGATAGGAGAACCAATTTTGATGGAGGGTTCTTGTCTTTTTATATTTGAGGTGCCAACAGGAGTAGTTGGTGTTGAATGAGGGACAACTTATCCCAGATTCATGACAGCTTCAAACCGAGCTAACACTTGCGGATCCTTCAGTCCCGATAGTGATGCTCTTATCTCATGAAATAACACTTCTGGGCCTTTTGGGACTTCCTCAGCTTTGTGCTTAGTGGAGGAACTTGGCTCAAATTCTGTAGGTCTGGCTTCCTGTGAAGGGGTCTTGAGATTTGACTCTCCATGCAATATCTTTGGTAAATTATTTCGCCTATGTTTCTGAAAGCTAAGGAAACCAGCTTGTTGGTCAGGGGGTAGATTCTAGAATATTCTTCGAACTTCCTCATAAGATCTAACTCCTCTGAACATTTCGTCATAAGGAGAATTCTCATGGATGTATCACTTCATGTTAAACTGAGCGAGATGATTCTCCATTATCCTATGTGGGTCATGCTTATTGAATTCGATCTCAACTAATTTGACATCCTCCAGGGTCGCGACCTCAACTTTAGAGTGATTGAAATCTAACAATGTGAACATGCCAACTTGAATGGGGAAAGTCAGCCAAACCTTTTTTTTAAGTTGCTTTCATCTCCTTGCTGATACCTCATGCCACTGTCTAGTACGCCACTTCTCTGCACACCAGCCTATCAGGTAAAAAATACGGGATAGCATGAGGAGGAACCGAACAACCGAATACTCTGATATAGGAGAAATTCTTCTCAATGAACCAATTTTCAAGCTTACCTAGGTTTCCCATAATCCTTTCTGAAATCTGGGGCGGCAGGTGACCATAAATGGCTACATGAACCGACACTATGACATTGTGACAAATTTCATAGAAGAAATATTTAGCGCTCTCCTCCCATAACTTGGAGTGATAAAAATGAATTGGCTCAGAACTGGTCGAGGTCACACTCCAGTTCATCAGGGGATTTATATTCAGTGATTTCTTTGGCCAAATTCTCTGACAGCATTTTGGCCCAATTGAAAGTATAACCCTCGACTACCTCGTTCATGATGGCTACCCACTCAACTGAGAAATGTGTGGGGTTCTTCTTCCCGAAAAGGTGACAGAGAATCATGGCTACATATAGCATATGAGTGTCCAAAGACACTGTGGCTTACATACCATGAGCGTCGACCCTGAACTTGTTTGGATGTCCCCACCAGGCCTTGACTATATCATGACCATTTCTGTCATATTGGGTGCATTCCTTTCTCTCAAAATATAGAAGAAATGTGACATTGTAAATGTATTTAGGAGTAGGGGAAAGCTTGTACATTAATTGTAGGTGTTGTGGTCAGAAAGAGTCGAAGGCGACATGCTGGTGGTTGATGATGCTCCTAGTCTGGATGTCGACATGTTCCAAATCCCAACATATCATATCTTTATAGCGCATGATTCTTGGTCGTGCAACGATCTTATGCATCTCCGATTGTGCTACATGTCTAAGTTATTTGTAAAAAATTCATGGTCTTCTTCGGCATAATCATCTAGACATTTAATGATCTCATGCTCTAAGACATCGAAAACTTGCATCCAAGTTTTAATGGTGCCCGCAAGTCGCGGAGTTGTGTCTGATAGAACATTTGTGTTTGGATTTGAATCATCACCTAATGCGTCAATCTTCTTTGCAACTTTTCGTGGTGCCATAATCCTCAAGGAAACAAAATTAGTCTACCTGTGACAAGAGAAATTTGTAAGCTCCACACTGAATAAAAAAAAAAAAATGCTAATTGTAAATGGTAGAAACGATTTTGAAATTTGAAGTGCTTTATTCAAAAAAGGTCTATCGATCTTTGTATATCTATACTGATGAAGTATTTATTAAACTTAATGGAATTCATTATCTAATGATTCACAATCCTTATTTGAAATCATTAACCTTAATCAATCATAAATGTTATTAATACTTTGACGGTTCATGTTCAGGAGTTTTGGATATGACAAGAGAAATTCTCTCGAAGTCTGAATTTGCAGAGGATTTAATCTATGAGTAATCACTTTTAAGTCTTAATTATTCATGTTTAAAAAGTTGTATTACTTTAAGTATTTCGGAAGTTTGGACTTCAGAGATTTTGAATATAACACAAGGGAAACTTTCCAAAATCCGAAACTGCGAAGTAATTAATTAACTCCTAATCATGACTCATTAAAGTCGTTAACCATTTTATTAATTCCTTGAAAGCCTTTTTACTTTTTGTAATCACTTTACTTTGATGCTTTGATAATCCATGGATTGTGAAATCAAAAACTCTCGAAGAGTAATATTTCTGAGTGACGTGGCAGGGGTGGCGTCCTTCTGATGACATGTCAAGAAAAGAGAGGTGCCACGTGTCACTTTAAAACGTGTGAATCATCCGACGTAGATGTCAAAAATGAGTGCCACATGTCAACTCAAGGAAATATTTTTAAAGGACATGTGTCTTATGACTCGTGTTCGTGAGTTCCTTGGGAAAAGTCACGAGCAGTTATCTTCGGGTTTCAGATTTTCGGGGTTTTCGTTGTTTAGGTTTGCTGGGTCACCCGAAGCGCGGGGTTGCGAAGCGACCGTTGCAGGATTTATTTTAAAACTCGGTTGGCTCCAAAACTTCGGATATCATTAGGATCATTAGATCAAATTACGGAAACTCATCAGCGGTAGATTTTTGCAAGCGCCTTATTTCTAAATAAAAACCAATGGGTTTGATTTAAAATTAAAAGGAAACTCTCTAAGTTTATGCTTTTTTGGGTAAAATTTTATTTCTAAGAGGTGAAAAATGTAAAGTTCAAAATTATGCGTGTTCCAACAAGGTACTCACCCAACAAGTCAAAAAAATCAATATAGAATTCCACAGTCTAACCATCTAGGCATGGAATTCTATTTTTCTTA
>JZKD02S1510675.1:0-10617 GCA_000966675.3 Picea glauca | reverse complement strand
TACAACAATTCATTTTCCTCTAATTCTGGCTGGAGCATTGTTTCCAAAAATGACATTACCACCTTTTTCTTCAGTTAATAATTCAAACTTAATTTTGTCTCTTGGCATGTTCTTCAAGTACCCATTGTTAATGTACCATCGGTTTTATTTATTTTGGGCATATAGAGCTAGTCTACAATTTTCTTCACTTTTATTTTTGTTCCTCCAAACCTTGGTAAAATTGTCTTGCTTGTCTTTCCTAAGGATATGAAACAACTTTATTTTGCATTCACTTTCCTTGTGTCCAAAATTATTTCATATGTGGCATTCATGGTCATTTAGTAAAGGAGAGAAGGAATTATTGGAAGAACTTTGAACCATAGCCTTTTGAGGTTTCTTGAATCTATTTCCTATACTTTTGTTATATCTAATAAATATGGAACTTATAGCCCTATGTCCAAAGTTTCCACAAGAGAAACAATATCCATAGAAAAAATTTGGATTCCTTGGAATGAAAAACTTACTTGTAGGAATTAGACTCTGTTTTCCAACTTGATAATATTCAGGAACTTGTTGCTTCCTTGCTTCATAGTTCGGATGATTCAGTTTCGACTGCTTCTTCTTTTCATATTTTGCTTGGTTGCAATGACTATTGTTTCCCTTGAGATAATTTTCATATGTTGTAGTCTTCTCACTGACTATCATGATGGTTCTTGAATAACAACAATAATGAAAGGGGGGGATGAACAATATTTCATTAACCTTATATATTTTTATTTTGTTTCAAATAGTTAAGTTATTTAGAAATGTTTCTTGGCTTGTGCACTTTTCTCGGTCAAGGTATCCACAAACTGTGTTGTGACATGCTCCTTCAGCACTTGTATGCCTTTTCAGTGTGCCTGCTCCATTCCACATTTCTCTTTTTTCAGTGCAATTATCATATGTTCTTCTTGTTCCTACGGGGGCTCTACCTGATCCTTTCTGATCTGTCATTCTTCCTGTATTGAATTTGCTTCTTCTAGTATATTTTTCATCTCCTACGCAACCCTTAGTATCTCCGAGATGGGAATTTTATTTTTCCTCTGCTTTAGGTCCTTGATTGTTGCATTAAAATTTTCTTTTTTCTGATCTAGCTTTTGAATCTTCTCATTTTCTTCTAGGCTTGTCATATTTGTGTTGTCCTCTCGTAAAGTTCTGTTATTTCCTTGAATTCTAGTGAAATAATATATGCTTGTTCTATTGCATGTTCTCTTTTTTATTTGACTTATGGAGGTGTGGTTGGTGTTATATTCTACACCAATTCTCTTATCTCCTACTTGTACTCGTCCATCGTATGTGTTATCTTCTATATATTTTCTTCTGTGTTGATTTCTCCTACTAATGAACTTTTCATAATTGTTTGGAAGACTTCTTCAAGTATTTTCTCCAATCTATCTACACATCATTTTTATTCCTTTTTATCTATTCATATTTCTATAAGAACTGTCTCCAACACTTCCTTAGCTTCCCTAGCTCTCTCTAGGTTCATTGCATCTGTCCTCACTCTGGATTGAACCTCTTGTGCTAAAATCATCTACAAATTATATAATTATTTTTTTGGTATAATCACCAATACCAAATCTATTTTTTGAACATCCTTGAGTCGTGTTTGTGCCAAGTCCTCGTTTATTCACATCATGTCTTTACTCAGGTTAAAATTCTTACTGGAAAATAATGTTATCTGTATTGTTTCTTCCTCACTCTGCATTGTTTGTTGTTGTGTTGTTTCTTCAGGTTGTGCCTTAGTAGATCAATATTCATCTGTTATGTTTTCTCTTTGACCAATGTAGGGCTCGTCAGTTCTAGGGAAGGAATGGCGTCGACATACACCACTCACTCCATTTACGTAGGGTTTTGAGCCTCCACTGTTGGCTCCAGAGAAGACTTGTTTTTTATGTGGGTTCTCCTTGACATATGGTTTGGTGATCTGAATTTGGGTGGTGCCATCATGCCAGAATGAAAATGGGTTTGCATCAGAAATCTCACTGTCCACCTATTGAATCACATGTATGTTCTTCATGTTTCACTTCTTAGCTCTGCGTTTCCTTGAATTCACAATGTGTCTTGTCGAACCCTAATTGGGCTTCTAAAGTGATTTTGTAAATTCTCCAAAGTTTTCTAGAAAAACTTTCTCCACTTTCATAAATGTCCATTTAACGCCTTCCCTTTTTTGGTGATTGGTTTTTCGTTTCCTGACTATTTCATTTTTTCGATGTGATGTATTTTTGAAATATGATCCATATTTGGTGCACGGGTATATTCTTGTTTCCTATTTATCGTGTGTGCAATATATTCACTTTTTATTGCACTGAATTTTTTTCTGCGACACACTGTCATTTTGAATTGTCTATCTATCACTTATTCCTCTAACTACTTCTTTTTGTCTTTTTCTTAATTTTTCTACTTTTCTCTTCCTTTTTATTCCTTTAACTCCTTCTACTTAAAACATGTACAAGTCTACTTGCTTTGTTTCAACTACTGAGAGTTAGTGGGTCAATTTTCCCTATCCAGTTTCAGTCGACTACCATTCACCATTCCTTGAACATCCTTGCCTACTAAATCTTGCAGTTGTACAAGACCTCCATATGTGATAATATTTATCTGATATGGCCCTAGAAAATGCATTCTAGGCTTCCTTGAGTGCTGCAAATACTTACTATCATAAAGGAGAACCAAATATCCCTCCCTAAAATTCTTCTTCTTAATGTGTCGTCATGCCATGATTTATTCTTTGATTTATGTACCTCCTGATGAAATCCTACTATGATTATGTATTCTTTTAATTCCATTAATTGAGTTATTCTTTCCTATGCTTCACCCATTTCTGTCATATCTGTAATTGTTGCAATGCACAGAATTGGTATCAAATAATCCAAGGGAACTAATTCTTCTTGTCCATACAAAAATCTAAAGGGTGTTTTCATTGTTAGCTTCTTACATGTAGTCCTATAATCCCAAAGCACTACTAGTACCTTCAAATCCCAATCTTCTCTATTCATATTACAAATCTTTGTCAAGGAATTCTCCAAAATCTTGTTAAAGGCTTCCACTATTTTGTTTTCTTGAGGATGATAAGGAGTTCTTTTCTAATGATATATCTCATATTCTTCTAACATTGCCTCAATTGTATTGTTGATGAAGTGAGTCCTCTGATTGCTCAGAAATATTATTGGACATCCAAACCTTGTCACTACATGTTCAAATAGAAAGTGCACTACAGTCTCTTTGTTACATTCCTTTACTAGTGCTACCTCATCCCATCTGGTTAAGTATTTCATCGTTGTAATAATATATTGTGCTCTTGATATTCTTGATGGTGGATTAATTGGACCTACAAAATCTAATGCACACTTATCAAAAATTTGTAAAGTTACTTTAGGTCTCAATGGAATCTCATCCCTCGTAGATGGTTTCCCAACTCTTTGAAAAACATCACACTTTTGATAGTATTCATTTGAATCCTTGTGAACTGTTGGCCACCATAATCCCACACACAATACCTTATGCACAGTATATTTCCATGCGTAGTGTCCTACATAAATCCCTTCACATGCCTCTTCTAAAATGATAGGCCTTTAATGCTCCATCACACATCTCCTTAGGATGTTATCTTCTCCAAGTTTGTATAAATTACCTACAATCAACTGATAATCTACAACTTTGACCACCAAATTTCTCTTCAGTGCAATAGTAAGTTATCTTTGTGCAAATCCTGTGCTCAAAAACTCAATAATATCAACAAAATACTCATCAACTATCTATACTGAAAACAATTGTGCATCAAGAAAGTTGTCTTCGAAGTTACTAGGTTCTTCTCCATTAGTTATCCTGGATAAGTAATTTGGTCCTGCATTCAATCTTCCTGGCTTCACCACAAATTCAAAGTAAAATTCTTGGAACAAAAGTAGCCATCTACATATCCTTCCCCCCAACACTGGCTTGTTGTCTAAATATCTCAGAGATGAATAATATGTAAACATCTTGAAATGTTTCCTAACAAGTAATGTATGTATTTCTCCAAAGCATATAACATAGCTAATCCTTCTCTTTCTGTAGTGTTATAGTTTTGTTTCGAATCTGATAACTTTTTGATTGGAAGTGAAATATAGTGATCTATATCACCATCTCCTGGTTGTGTCAATACTAATTCTAATGATATTGCAAATGAATCCACATGCACATGAAATTCTTTTTCCCAACCTGAAAACACTAAAATTAGCACAATAACCATCTTCTCCTTAAAAATATCCAAACTTTGTTGGCATTCATCATTCCACTAACACTTAGTTTCTTTCTTCAACAACTTCTCCATTGGCACAATAATCTGTGCATATGCTCTTATGAACTTACTCTAATATATTCTATGAAACAATGTACTTTTCAACTGGTGCACTGACTTCGGCGGTGGTAATTTTGCTATTACAACAATTTTAGCAATATCAACCAACATACCTTGTTTACACACCGCATTCCCTAAAACAATACCAGAAGGTGCGTTGAAAATGCATTTATTAATATTCGATGATATCCAAAATTGTATGCAACTATCTAACATTAATCTTAGTACTACAACATGGTCCTTTAGTAATATAAACATTGTCCAATAATCCAAGTAAACCTCAAAAAACTTATGAATAAAGTCCTTAAAAGTTGATACTACTACTCTTAAAAAAATGGTTGGTGCATTCTTTATCCCAAATGGCATGACTATATATTGAAAATATCCCCATTCTATAGAAACTGTTGTCTTATGTCTATCTTCTGGTTCTATCCTTATCTGATGATGTATTGAAAACCCATCTGTAAAAGAATAAGCTTCTTGAACTCCTACATTCTCCAGAACTTCGTCTGTAAATGGGGTAGGAAAAGGATCATGTAGGAAAGAATCATTCAATTTGATCAAATATACAAAAGTCTTGATCCCTCATTGATTTTTTTCTTGCACCACCATAGGAATGATCCATTATGATTCTTCCATAGGTTCTATAACACCAACTTATAGAATTTTGTCAATTCCTACCTTCACTTTCTCTTTGTATATTGGATTCAATCTGTAAGGTGTTTGTCTTATAGGTCTAGCTTCTAGCTTCAAAGGGATCTTCATCTCTCCTATTTCTTCTGCTAATCCCTTCATTTCTAAAAATTTCTCTGGGAATAAGTCATTATACTCACGCAATAATTATGTGATTCTTTCTACTATTGTATTATCCCAATAATCTCCAATGTTGGAAATCTTTGGGTTTTCTATAGTTCCAATGTTTACCTTCTTGATATTTAATGGTGCATCAAAATATTCCAAATTGAGCTTTGGAAACTCTATTTCCCTTTCTCCTTCAACTTTTGTGATTTGGATATTTTGTAGGTTATCCTCTGTTGGATCTTTTTCTTCTATGACGTGATAACAATGTAGAAATTGTTTCATCGTCTTTCTATTATGATTTTGATATGTTGGATTTATTTCAAATTATGGTTCTTCAAATATTCTATCTCTTACCACCTTCAACGTTGTATCTACCTCTTTACTTTCATGCTCAAAGGAAAATGTAATTACAATTTTTTGTTGTATCTATTCCCAGTTTGTAGTTTCTCTGTGTTGTTCTTATTCTGTGTACCAGTTCTTTGGAATTCCTTCTAGTGTGGGAATAAAACGATGTGTCCAATCTTCCGGTGGTACAAATATACATTGAACCATTCACCTATATACATGTTCTTAAGGATTTCCAATTCCATCATATTTCTCTTGATATTTCTTCTCCTGTTCTACGTCGAATTTGAAGCACAATAAATTATTTCACTGAAACCAATTGATGATATTCTCCCTGTGTGTAACCCACCAACAAAAAGTTGTAGAATTCAAAGCAATATATAATACTGGTAATCTCCAAATTTCTACTACTTCCAATTCAAACTTCATAAAAAATTCTTCTAAGTCATTCATACCATAAAAAGTAGGAGGCTCTCTTACCTCTGAACCAATCCATATCAGCGTGCACGTCATTATGAAACATCTTATGGTGGATAATTCATGTAGTCGTTGCTTCCAGTTTTCTAGTATTGTATCAAAGTATGAAGCATAAGAACTAATACTCCTTCAACTGAGCATGATATTTGCAGTTGGGTTGATATAATATTCTTTGCATGTGATAGTTTTGTATAGCTGATTCACATCTTTTGTAAGAATATTTTATGTCATAGGATCCACATACCTTCCTCCTTCTGAGGGATCCAATGACGTAATAAATCTATATTCTCTATATTCAGATATCATATTCCTTGTTTTTAAATTGATAATAGCATGGTTATCAAAATCCCAATCCATGCCCAACAAATATGGATACAAAGAAGTATTATCTACCATGTCAATGACTTCAAAATAGACCATGGTGCACACACAATCTAGATCTACTGGAATTCCTTTAAATATTCCAATTGGCACCACTATGTGATGATTAGTAAAATTCAACTAAATAGGTGAATAAACCAATTGAGGTTCTCCCATATCTTCCCAGGTCTTCTTTTGAAAAACATTGAATTCATACCCTAAGTCTAGTATGATATCCCCCATATTGAGATATCCTATGTTTGTATTCAATCTAAATTATCTGCTTGTTCTTATCTTATTCCAGACTCGATTCACTGTATTTACCCATTCTTCCCTAGGATGTCACTTTAATAACAATTTTTTCAATATTTGTAAAGAGTCCTTATCATTCATCAAGTTTACACAAGATCCCAACAAGTTCATTAATTCTCTTACTTTCTATAGAGGTTGGTCTTTGCTAATATGATCAGATAGTGGAGGCATGTCATACAATGGTATCTCATCTACTGGCTTCATTCCTAACATAGAAACAATTGTTTCCTTCACAATATCCTGCCTATCCTCCTTAAATATCTCCTTTTATTTTCATGCATCAAACTTTTGTTCATGCATTGTATTCTTCCTAACCCATTGGTACTGGTCATGATCCTTCTTGGCTGCATATTCTCCTGTCTTAGATCCACATATAGTAATTATGTTAATATTCATAACATCCTCTTCTTTGTTTTCCACCCCGATCCATTGCATGTTCTAGTTGGTCTGGTTCGTCTTGTCCTGTATCTTCAATAAAAGTGTTGGACAATATTTTGTTTCATGATCTCCTACGTGATAATACATGCATATCATAGGTGGTTGTGCACAACCTCTGTCATAGTGTCTAGGTTTATGATAGTTCTAACACACTACTTTTCCTTGACCTCCTCCAAATCCTCTTCCTCCATGACCTCCTTCTTTGAAGCCTCCACTGTTTCCTTGATTATCTCTACATGGTGTATTGTACTGCGGTCCTTGATCATACAGCGGTTGCATATTATTGTAATGTGGTGGTGGTGCACACTATTGTGTGGGATTATAATGTTGTTTCCCATGAAACTACTGTGCATTATACTATGGTTGTGGTTGAAACTGTTGCGCATGATTATACTGTGGTTGTTGCACATTATTATACTGCAGTTTTTACACAGGTTGTCCTATTATATGTTCATCTTGCACCTTGTATATATCTGAAATCCTCTCTTTCATCATCTCGAAATTTTTGTAGTCCTTGTCTTTGTGTCCAACTAACTTGCAGAAAATAAAAAATGTGCTCTTTGGTATTGTATGATACTTCTACATCAACGGGCAATGATAGGTATCATGACCATGTGTTTTGAAAATCTCACACCATGGTCCTCATGGAAGTAAAGGGTTTGTCATACCCACTCCAATATACTTCACAAATTATGGACACTCATTCTTTTGATGGCCTTTTGTCCTGCACATTGTACACCGGACATATTCTCTTTTCTCCTTTCCTTTATTATGATTCAACTGGAATGTTAATTTATTCAAATATTGTCTAATCTCTTCCACTACTGGGTCTGTATGCTTTTATTGATTTTTTTCTAATTGTAAAGTTTCTTGCAGAGCCTCAACCTGGCTCTGAAATTTCTGCTATCTCAAAGGACACTTTAAGTGTGGAAATAGATAGTTCACAAAAAATTTTCTATGTTTCATATCATTAATAGGGTATTTTAACTTACCTTTTAGTCTCTTGAACTTCTGGTCCACCTCCCAAACCATTTCTTTTGTTTGATGCTTAATCTCTATCATTTAATTCATAAATGGATCCTTTGAACTTGGCTTATGAAATTCATTGATCAACTTCCTTTTCGCTTCTACGATAGTTGTAGGCAATCATGTTGGGTTATTTACTATGAGACTCATGTACCAGTCTAATGCGTGGTCTCTGAATGTAATTGCTAACTCCACAAAATTAGTATCTTCATCTGTAATCTTCTTGGTTTCCCAAATATTTTCATAGTTGAAAATATTCTTCTATGGGTCCTTCGACCCTTCTCCATGGAACTCGGGTAACCTAATAGTGGGATATTGACCCGCCATTTTGAAGTTTGTTGTGATACCAACTTCGTGCGATGTAAAAACTTGATTGTTGCTTGCTGAATTACTTCTACTTGAATTAGACCCTCGTCCAAAAATTCTTCTACCACTAATTATTTATTGGTTAACTGGTTTTTCTTCTTCATATGTCTTAGTCGAACATGGGGTTGTGGGTTCCACACTAATTCAGATTTTGAATGGAGAGCCTTCTTCTGCGTCGGACCCATGACCTATGGTTTTCCTCTCATATGTGATTCACAATATATCCTCAATCTTCCCTATGGCACATATATCCTCTACCTCTTCCTTGTCACTTTCCAAGCCTTCTCACTCGACTACATCCCTCTTCTTTCTATTCATAGTATACTGGTAGGGTTTTCTGTTGCGTGTCACACCTTCTATCCTTATGATTTCCCTATTTTGTTCATTATCCAACATGATGGGGTCCATTTCTACCTTCTTATGGCTACTCTCTAGAGCCTTCTCCATCTCTTAGATCTTCCTTAGTGATTCCTTCATCTTCCCCATGCTTCCAGAGTGGTCTAGCTGTCTGATTCGATGGTCATTACACCTTTATCATATAATAATATCTTGATCGACGTGTAAAAAAAACTAATGTACCTTCCTCTGGGACCCTTCAGAAATCTTGTTCTGCAGCAGTATATGATTTTTATGTGTCTACTATAAATTCTATAATAAACCCTATAGTAATACTATTTAACTCGAAATCCACTACGTGCGTGAATTTATTATTAACCCTTTCCAGTCATGTGATGTTCCCAACAATCCATTCTATTGGCCTAATATGATTAGTTGGATGAGTATCCTTCAAAATTAATAACCATTCCTGTAATAGCTCTAGAAAGTAACAAAAATAGGCTTCATGCAAATTAGTAAACACATACCTCTACAAGTATTGACGCAGTGTATATCTAGAACCCTTATTATATTTTTGTGTGAACTCTAGCTGCTTTGTCTCCAACCATATTTCCATATTTTTATTTGTAGGATTCCATGGCATGAACATCCATTTTTACCACTGTATCTTTTTCATCAAACCCCTTTCCGACTATTCTTTTGAGCTCCAGCTAGAAACATAACCATTTTTTGGATGTATGGGATGACCCGGGTTCTACCATAGTTCTCCACCAAAACCATTTTCACCATCGGACCTTCTAGTAAAATAGAAGGATACATTACACATAGAGTGCATAATGCAGTCTCAGCCGAGATGACTTATGGGTTACTACAAGATGCATGTGCTTGTATTCGTGGAAGGGGTTGGGGATGATATTTTTACTTCTCTTCTATTTTAACATATATTCTACCATAAAATTAATCAGATCTCTTATTTTATCCATTCAATGACATATATTCTGCATGATTATACTAGTGTGCACTGAAAATAAACCCTAACATATTCATTCATCTAACCATTCATTCATTATAAATAATATAAAAATAACACATCACATATAAGGACACCATTTTTACCATGGTTCACCCCCCCTGGGCTACATCCATAAATATCTTATTCTTATTTCATATTATTCATCAAAATAACATTGTGCGCATTACATCATAAGTTATGAATGGTGAATGTGAGGCTAACTAGTGTTGCACCAAGATCCACAACTTGTGACCTGACCCTCAATTACATCTCAAAACTGACTACATTAGCTCCTCATCTATACGACCAAAAAATGATCATACCAAATACTCAAACCTCAAAAGAGTTCTCCAAAACTAATTTCTTATCTATCAAAAAGGACTCCTCGATCTACCTTATGCATCTTATATTTATACTACAAATGGGTAAAAACCATTACATTATGACTCAAAAACCCTAACTCTAAGTGCACTTCATTTTTCCACTTTCTAACTTTCTTCCTCATGGTTGGTATTCGATCCAACCATTCCTTGTGCTAATCTTCCTTCTTTCCTAGCACGTTTCTTACTTTTCCCTTTTTCGCACTAGTCTTCCTTCTTTCTCGGCATGCACTACTTCCTTTGGTCCATTCTTTCTTGCTTACTATGTGTAACTCCCAAAATTTCCTACTCCAATAGTTACATTGTGTACAAAATTTGACTAAATCAAATGGACCAATTCTTCCTACAACTGTGCTCCATATTATCTGAGCATCTCCTCAATAATGACACAATAATTTCACTATGGT
>JZKD02S1510664.1:0-10617 GCA_000966675.3 Picea glauca | reverse complement strand
TATATAAGTCATGTCTAAGAAATCCTTCCCTGTAACTCCTATGCTTGACACATAGAGATTATTCACACACCACCTCGTAAGCTCTTTGTTTCCTTCCACATCAAGCTTGCAACTGTCTACACATCTCTACCTTCAAGGCTATGGAGCCTTACTTTTCCTTTCTATTCCCATTAATGACATTATTCACGAGCTAGCTTCATGTTCCATGTGAGGATTCTTTCTTTTGTACTACCTCATCCAACTTTTGTAAGCAAAGTCATGCCTCCATGACCCTAACATCTGATACTATTCTTAAATTGATCTGATTATACCTCTAATCATGATAAACCTGCAAGCAACCATCTTGTTAGAGATATACATATCATACAAAAAATGTCAATTAAATTTACTGGTACCTTTTCATTTAAGTGATAATATTATTCTTTAATTAATATCATTTTTCCTTTTTATATGAATTAACTCTTTTTTAATCATGAATGTGTGTCAGTTCTTTTGTCTTCATGAGTTGATCACAGACATGGATTGACTCATTATATCATACTCATGGTTCTGTTGTGTTCTCAGTTCACAAATAGATCATATTTTGACCCTTTATCAATTCCCTGTATTATTCTAGTGTTAACTCTCTATCGAATTAAATCTTTATGAGGCGCTTCCTTCAAACCATTTACATATGAACAGATGCACAAAACCATGGGATTATTGATTTGAGTGTTGCCTCTTCTTTTCCCTTTGTTTCTTAATGAATAGCCCCTTGATCTCCTAAGGTTGCGCGACCTCCCAGTCAAGGGTCTTCAATCCTGAGCTGAATTGTCTCTCCGAAACCTTGATGGCTTTGTTCTGTATCTAAACACATGCCCTTCCATCTTTATGGCGCAGGTCCGATGGCCCCTGCGACCTTCTCCTTCGCCCTTTAAAAAAATATCAGAGTTGGCACTAGCTCCTTTTTCTCTTAGCCACTCCTTAGATGTGACCTTAGGCGGTGACCTCACACAAATGCGCGATTGCGACCATTCTCAAAGGTGGTTTGGAACCAAAATACTTTTCGCCCCGTAATTCACCTCGAGCCACCATGTGTCCTTTTTCCAAAACTGTGGTGTCGATTGCGGCTCACCCTTGACTTCATAAAGCTTGAGCACCTCTTGTCCCCATAATGCGAGGTGACTGTTGAACTCACGATCTTGACAGTGCTTCTAAACGGACGACCGAGATCTACCTATTGGGAACCAACAATTTAGATTTACCTCTCCTAGATCGATGGTTGTGGTCGTTTCGGAATTTTGGACTTCAAAATTCTCAAATCTCAAAATTTACTTCCCTCGAGATACACGGGATTCTGCCATACGTCCTTTTGAATTAGACGATGGAGAATTAGTTTGGACGATCCTACGATCGACGTTTACTTCGGGTCCTTACCCAGAATCCATAGCTTCATGCCACCTGTTCTCCTGATCTAACGGTTCAGGTCTACTTCGGATGATCCGACGATCGACATTTACTTCGGGTCTCCGACTCTCCGGGCTTCGAGAGTTTCAACTCCCAACTGAAAAATCTCATAGTAATTTCTCCAGATTTCATGATTCGTCACCACATAGAGAAATACTGTAAGTGGACACGCGGTCCAATCAGGTGGGTGACACGTTTCACGTCCTATCTGACATTTTAATAATCCGCATGCTAAAAAAATAATGACACATGGCGCACATCCCATGTGTCCACGTCATCCTCGGTGACATCCGCAAGCCAAATCACTTTGGAAATTCTGTGGTCCACATAACCTCTTAGTGACATCATCGTGCCCCACCACTTCATCTCTTCGGGATTCAGGACTTCGAGAGTTTCCACACTAGCACACTTCTAGTTCTCCGGAACTCCAATTTCCCAAACTATTCAAACTACCACCATGTGTCTCCTTTATCAGACAGTCCATATTAACCCTGGACTTTGGGACTTCAGAAGTTACTGCTGCAATTCCTTTGGGCTTTAGACTTCAAAAAAATTAAAATTCAACTTTTTTTCCGAAATGTTTTTATCGGAAGCTCACGATATACTCACACATGTTTCCCATAGATCGACGACTACCATTTCTTCAGGTCTTTGTACTTCAGATAACTCAACTATCAACCTTCACTTTTTCCTAAAGTGTGCAGATTTCTGCCACGTGTCGTCTTGGATCAGATGGCTGCAACTCAGTTTTGATCTTCAGGGTCTGGAAATATCAATTATCATCTTCTCCTTGCTCACCTTTTCCTAGAGTGATTTCACCTAGAGCACACGATCGATTGACGCTTGTCCTCCTATAGATCGACGATCCCCGAATAGTTCTTCTCTTCGGAGGTTCATCGCTCAAGTACTAACATTTCACATGATTGCATGCCTTTCAATTTGTGTGGGCACACATCGACAGTTTGGAGTAACCTGCTTTCGCCCCACAATTATCCTGATGCTAACACACAACCCCTTGGTGAAACCGTGTTTTGGATTGCGAGACCACCTTGGGAAATTATCTCCCATGCAACTTGGTTCCCCGCAATGCCTCTTGTCCGTTTATCTCTCTCTGCCATGGGATCCGACGGTTGTGACCTTAACCCTTGCTTCCTTTACATCGGCCGACCCCTGTTCACCTGTCCTCCGATCTAATGATCCCAGATCTCTCCTGATCCTATAGTGGTGATCGCTTCTAAATTCGAAGGGGGATAGTCATGATCCTTCAAACCCCTTACAACTGATCTCTGATGATCTAAATCTTGCATAGATTCTGCAATGCCATTCCTCTTGATATTTTCAACTTCACGGTCATAATTTGATCTCAACCACGAGACTCTGACCAACAGACCTGACCCATATAAACTTGGTGTTTCAACCAGAAGCTATGATACCAATCTGTAACATACCCGACCACCCAGAGGTTGGGCTATGCCACTTAAACAGGCTGCAACACACCCAACCACCCATAGGCTAGGCATGCTATAGTCCCTCAAGTCTCAGTTCTCTGATCTCTAATTCGAAAAAAAAGGACTTCTCAACAATGTTAGAAGCATGTACACTACATGCATAAGACAAGATCCATGTCACATCATAAAAGAGATAACCAACGTTCCATGCACAACAAATAACCAACAGAAAGGCACATTAGAATACATATCTCAGAGATAATTAAATACACAACAGAATACATTAAACATAAAACAAAGAGAGCACTTATCTTTGCAAGTAAATGTTCACTAACTGGCTGTAGACCAAGGATGTTCCTCCCAACCATAGACATTGCTTTTCTCCATAAAATCAATTATGGGTAAATAAAATAATAATAACAAGACTTAGCCCCTCAAGCCCCCTCTCTCGTGGAATCATAGACCCCTATCTCTTTTGTTCTTGTCGGTCTTTTAGCCAGTGGTGTATTTTATTAATGTATAGGAAGTGTTACATTTCCTAGGCACTCTGGCCCCTTTTCAACTTTACCGAATCACCAGCCTAAGTCATATTTACATAATACATTATAGTTTATAAGGGTTAGAACTAGGATGTTACAAGAACCATCCTGCGCTTCAACCTATTTGGTTTCCATGCTTTCAACAAAGGTACCTTTCCTCTCTGTGCTATGTGTACTCTCCCTCCCAAGATTTTAGGTTGAATCAACCTCCCTAAAATATCCTCTCTATCCACAAAATGTACTGTAATTTTCTTTTGGATAGGATACGACTCTCCAGGGAAAGGCGGGGAGGGTTTCAGGGTAAGTGATACAGTCTCACCTCTAGTTGCAGAAGAAGGATATGAGATGAGCTCTGCATTTGACACATTTTTTTATTTACCACAAGATCCAACACTCATCCCATCAACAAAGGCAAACAGTTTGGCTCTGTTCTAGATGGCCTCGTCATTCACACCCATGAGTGCACCGACCTCAGCTTCCATCCAGAAGCTTCTCTAACCTATAGGTCCCTTCCACCCTACA
This sequence comes from Picea glauca, assembly GCA_000966675.3. Classification (NCBI taxonomy): domain Eukaryota; kingdom Viridiplantae; phylum Streptophyta; class Pinopsida; order Pinales; family Pinaceae; genus Picea; species Picea glauca. The sequence goes on along the minus strand of JZKD02S1510664.1, from coordinate 6,662 downwards.
GTCCTGATGACCTTCTCAACTAGCAGTGAGACACAACCAACTTTTTTAGTAGTACGATATTAAAAATGTGTTAATTCTTTGGTTCTCGTGAGTTTATTAGTCACTTCACGGTGTAAAAGTACCACCCAAGTAATAAATAAATCCAAACTTATTGTCCACCATTTCAGAGATTCACTCCAGACAACCTATTCTAAAAAATAATAGAGCTTCCACCTACGCATTTCTACAACCAATGTTAGTCCTCTTCTATAAAATAACAGAGCGACCATGATTTAGGTGTATATTGGTGGCCACCCACCTATTCCAACTACATCCTCTTGACAATTTTTAATTCAACACGTTCTTCTGTACTTCTTTTTAATTGTGGGTTCTACACTTTTGAGGTTGTATGAAGCCATACACATCTTCCAGGTGGATACTGTTGGCCTAAAACTTAATCCAACTGGATTATTTTCTATGTTTTCATGTCAACACATCTTGTTTTACTTCTAGGGTTATTTTGGGGCCCTAAAAGTGTTTTTTTGGCTCGCCACAGTCAAACTATAGACAAAGTTAGTGTTTGATGGCGTAATGTGTAGTTCTCAAAAATACATTTCCAATATGCTATCACATGCCTAAAATGGAGGTTGCATGCAAAAGTTATGAACCTGGGAAGTTGAGATACCAACTTACCCATAGGGGCTCACATAACTTCTGGAATTTCATCTCCTAGGGTTAGGTTTTTGGATGTCTAGGGTTTTGGCATTCATGAGTAATGTTAAAAAGGCCTCTGGAGCCTCATTGTAATCATTTTTCTTAGACAAATGCATTAACAGCCACATCTCTTCTCAGAGATAGCTACCACCATTTGAGCAAGTGTTTCAGTTTTGCAGTTTTACAGTTTCATCCTATTTCATTTATTCAATAGAAGATATTATTCACTGGATATCTGTGTTGTTATTCATATCTTTGTGTTTATTGTATTCAATATATTAATCAGTTCATTCCTCTCCTAAATTCAGTTCAGTGGTATCAGAGTGGTCTTATCTTAATTTATTTTTCTTCGTGCATGTCCCCGACAAGATGTGGGTACAAGGAGTTGGGACTCGAACCAATTGATCCATTGTAAGATCGACCATGCCGAGGTAAAAAGAAACCCATGGGATACAAAAAGAAAGATGATGGACCAGGAGATCCTTTTAAAATGTTGCTCGAGGAAGCCCTTGCATGACAAAGGAACGAAATGATGCACAACTTTGCACAGATTCTCTGATGACTGCCCACAACAGAATCATCTTCATCAAGCGTCCATGCAACCCCCTTCAAGGTACATGTAAATTTTGATATTCCATTATTTGAAGGACTGATAGATGCAGATGATGTAGATAAATGGTTGAATCTTCTTGAAGGGTATTTTTCATTCCACAATTTTTCCAATAGGGAAAATATTATTTTTTCACTCCTTAAGGCCATCCCCCATGTTAAGAAATGGTGGGACACTTAATCTGAGCAAATGGACATAGATGAATCCACAATATTTGTGGTTTCCCCTACATGGGATTCCTTCCAGGATGCCATTGAATAACATTACTACCCTGTTGGAAGCTACGAGGACCAGTACACTAGATGGACCACCCTGCGTCAAGAAAGGGACCATATAGTCCTAGACTTCACAAATATTTTCCATACCCTCCGTACCAAGTTGGGTATCAAATACTATGAGCGATATCTAGTGCTCAAATACCGCGACTATTTGCATAGATACATTCAAACATAAATGGAGTTTTTGGACATCGCCTCATTAGGTACGACTTATAGATATGCTGTCAAGATCGAGCATAAATTTAAGCAGAAGAGATGAGAGTTTGGATCTGCAAACTTCCCATAGTCGAAACAGGGAAAATGAGGCCCCAACCCACACAACAAGGGACATATCAAAGATGGCCACTCTTAGGACAACCATTCCAATCCACAACATAAGAAGGGAAATGAGAAAATGAAGAAGGACACAGGAAAATAGTGTGAATACCATAAAATCCCTTGGCACAACACTGAAGAATGTCGCTCCAAGAAGTCACTCGTGGCCAAGATGAAGGCTTCCGAGTCAGAGGCCAATTCTAATTCCAAATCAAATATAGAAGGAGGGAAGCATATTATCGATGATCAACCCAGTGCCACTGTCGCTACCACCAAAGTCCATCCAAGTGAACCAAATAACCATAGGAAGGGGAATGTCTCTTTCACTCACATATGTGGGTAAAGGGATCTCCTCTTCATTTAATTTTCGATAGCGACAGTCATCAGAACATGTTCTCAACAAAGGTTGTCAAGTGGTTGGGCATGTCGATGACACCACACCCACATCTCTACACCATTGACTGGATTCACCAAGGAAGAGATCTCCGCATCAGTCAATAGTGTCGTCTTCCCTACAACATCAAGCCTTTCAAAGATGAGGTATTGTGTGATATTTCTCCCCTTGAAGTTTGTGATGTTCTTTTAGGACAACCATATTTTTGGAAGCATCATGTTGTGTATGAGTCTAAACCCCACAATGTTATTATTACTTTGGGTAGACAATTGTACATGATACCAGAGGTAGCGCCACCTACTGCTATTTCTTTAATCTCTGCTAAGCAATGTAGTAAGGTCATTTCACAAACTGGGAACTTCGTCTTCTTTGTGATCTATGCTCATAGTAAGCAGAAGGTCATCGCCACATATATGGCCTTTACAAAGAGCCTCTCTTTGTAGTAGAAGAAAGTGGACAGGATAGTGTAAGACTACAAAGACATATTCTCCTCACCCACCAGGGTACCAATGCATTGGCAAGTCAAGCATCCAATTTATCTAACCCCCGATGAACCTCTGCCTAATGGACCAATCTATCATCGCTCATTGATGGAAAACGATGAAATCAAGTGTCATATCCAAGATCTTCTTCAAAAGGGGAACATTAGACCCTACTCCTCCCCTTGCGGAAGCCCGATTCTACTAGTGCAGAAGAAGGATGGGACCTGGTGACTTTGCATTGATTATAGAGCATTAAACAAAATCACAGTCAGAAACCAATACCTGATTCTAGGATTGATGAGCTTCTTGACCAACTCAAGGAGGAAAATTTCTTCAAAAATATTGACCTAAATTATGGCTACCACTAGGTTCTCATAGAACCAACTGATGTCTGGAAGACAACTTTCAAATCTAAAGAAGGTCTCTTCGAATGGTTGGTCATGCCCTTTGGCCTAACAAATGCACCAACCACTTTCATGAGGTTGATGGATGATGGTTTGAGACCCTTCACCAACTCTTTTCTGGTGGTATATTTGGATCACATCCTCATCTTCAACAGAACTTGGGAAGAGCACATGCGGCATATTCAACAGGTTTTGAGCACTCTGCAGCAACACAATTTATATGCCAAATTGGAAAAATGTTCCTTTGGCATGAACATGGTCCAATACTTGGGCTAAATTGTTAATGAGCATGGGTCACATGTTGATCTATCTAATATCCAAGTCATCCGTGATTGGCCAGCCCCGCCCACACTAACTGAGCTTCAAAGATTCTTGGGATTGGCCAACTTTTATCGATGGTTCATGTTGGGATTCTCCCATATTGCATGGGCCCTCAACCACGTGACCAAGGGTGGTAGTAGAGAAAATTTTGTGTGGGAAAAGGGACAACAATGAGAATTTTATGATCTGAAGCATTGCTTGTGCTCAACTCCAGTACTCTCCTTTCCCAATATTCAACAATCGTTCAAGATTTATAATGATGCATTTGACTATGATGTAGGCACAATTCTCACTCAATGCGGTCATCTGGTGGCATACCATAGTGATAAACTCTCAAATATTATTTGGAAATACCCCACCTATGACAAGGAAATGTATTCCATTGTACATGCTTATCGTCAATGGGAATACTACATTCTAGAAAAGGAGATGATCATCCACACTAATCACAAGCCTCTGCATTTCATACAGACACAGGGGAAGTTTCAAAACGAATGCCATCAGAAGTGGCCCAACTACCTGCAATAGTTCCATATCAACATCAAGTATAAGACATGGAGAAAAATTGTGTCACTGACTGCCTCATTCGACCTCCCGTGGTTGCACTCACCACTCTACTCCATTCTTGTGGACATGAGGCATATGAGTGGCCCCAACTTTATCAATAAGATCCAGACTTCACCACCACCTATCATCTCTTGGGTACATGAATGAATGTCACCAATTTTCACATTCAGGATGGGCTGTTATGTCATCTGGGCCATCTCTGTGTTCCTACAAGCGAGCTTGCAAATATGATTTGGGAATCCCACTACAGTTAGATGGCATGACATTTTAGCATGGAGAAAACTGTGGCTGTTTTCCAGAAACATTTTTATTGGCCAAAACTTCGACATGATGTCATTAAGTATATCGAATATTTCACTGCCTATGCCATTGCTAAGCCATCCATAAAGAAGCAAGGCTTATACACCCCTCTTCCTACCCCTAAGAAGCCTTGGGAATCCATCTCGATGGATTACATGATTGGACTTCCATCCACCAAGAAAGGAAATGATTGTGTATTTGTGGTCGTTGATCGCTTTTTGAATATGGCCATCCTCATAGCCTAGAATAAGAACATCACAACGGTATATACTGCCAAGATCTTCTTCAAATGAGTGTGGGTCCATTTTGGGATACCACATACCAGCATCTCCGACCAGGAAATCAGGTTTCTCATCACATTTTGGTCGAGTCTCTAGTCACTGTTGGACATCAAGATCACTAAATCCACTTCTTTCCACCCCCAAACAGATGGATAAACATAGGCCATCAATCACATGATTTTTCACATCCCGCACATGTACAACTCTAAGCATCTGTGTACATGGGATGAGAGTCTCCCCTATGTTCAACATAGTTACACCAATGCTCTTCATAGCTCCATCTGCCATAGACCATTTAAGGTGGGACTGGGATTCCAACCGTTGGGTCCCATTGATGTTGCACTACCTCTGGAAACCACACAGACAGACTCTTCCCATGTTCAGTCTGAGACTGACAAAGCCACCAGATTCATTGAGCGAATTCAACACATCCACCAATAGGTCCATGAGATTTTGCAGAAAACCAATGCTAAGTACAAGCAACACCATGATCAACATAGGGTACCACACCAGTTTCAGGATGGAGACAAAGTCTGGTTACATTTGTAGAAGGAGCGTCTTACAGGGCCCCATCGGAAGCTCCACCCACTTCGCTATGGGCCTTACACCATCACCAAGGCCATGGGTCGCAATTATTTTGAGCTCAACACTCCACCCTTCCTTGGCTTTCACCCAGTGTTCAATGTGGACCTCCTTCGGACATATTTTCCACCATTATTGGACACCTCAGAGATCGCATAACATCTAACACCAACAAAGCTCAATCGTGATTGCATGGAACATGCATCCACTGATTAGATAGTGGAAACACAGTTCAAGGGCATTCACCAACAGAGGATCCAACTTTATCGGGTTGTCAAGTCAGGGCCACTCCTCCACCAAGGAAAGTGGCTCACCGGGGGCCAAATTTAGCAAAAGTTTCCTCACCGGATGGGGGAGCTCAACACAATGGATACCATTGCTTCCTAAGGGGGGAGGAATGATCCAAATGAATATTGGTGGCCACTCACCTATTCCAACTGGCTACTCTTGACAATTTTTAGTTCAACACGTTCTTCTGTACTTCTTTGTAATTGTGGGTTCTACACTTCCGGGGATATCTGAAGCCCTACACATATTCCAGGTGGATACTACTGGCCTCCCACTTAATCTAATTGGCTTATTTTGTATGTTTTCATGTCAACACATATTGCTTTACTTCTAGGGCCATTTTGGGGCCCTAAACAATGTTTTTTTGGCTCGCCATAGTCAAATTGTAGACAATGTCAAAGTTTGATGGTTTCGTGTGTGTGGCCCCTTTGTGGCTCGGGGGGATAAGGGGGAAGAAGAGTACCCCTAGCATTGGTTGGGAGGTACCAGTGAAGTCTCTATGATTTGCAAGCGAGAGTAAGAAATGAGCGTTAATCATTGAAGAACATCCCCAAACTCTTCATCAACATCGGTTTTGATATTTTTATTTCTATAATTTGTAATTAGAATGTGATGGATCGTTGTTTTTTATTTTACAAGTCAAATCCATAGAAACTTAATTCTTTGCTGCTATTTTTAAATTCAATATCAAACTTTATACCTTTCATAGATCGTTGTCCAATTCAATTCACAAATTGATTGTATAATTCGTAGGATCTCTATAATTTTAATTGCAATCTTGAGTCGAATCTCATTTAGTTATTTTTTAACTAATTGAAATTGTTTGAAGGGTTGATATTTCAATGGTCATTGTAAACTATTTAGAAACCTGATTTTTATAGATTTTAGCATGGTTGTGTTAAATCAATTGCAAATTCGAAACAAAAACTTTAGCGCAAAGAAATAGTTAGTCGCTGCGTTTGGTGACACTCTGGAAACAAATTTTTGTGTGATCGTTATCAATGTGATAGCTTGAAATAAAATTTAATCTTTTTGTGGGAATTGTAAAGTTATTCCCATTTCCATATTTTTATACAAAACAAAACTCGTTGGATCACTATAAAATGTGTATGCGATTTCCAGAAGTTCAGAACCTCATATTCGTTTC
>JZKD02S1510653.1:0-10617 GCA_000966675.3 Picea glauca | reverse complement strand
GAAACGAATATGAGGTTCTGAACTTCTGGAAATCGCATACACATTTTATAGTGATCCAACGAGTTTTGTTTTGTATAAAAATATGGAAATGGGAATAACTTTACAATTCCCACAAAAAGATTAAATTTTATTTCAAGCTATCACATTGATAACGATCACACAAAAATTTGTTTCCAGAGTGTCACCAAACGCAGCGACTAACTATTTCTTTGCGCTAAAGTTTTTGTTTCGAATTTGCAATTGATTTAACACAACCATGCTAAAATCTATAAAAATCAGGTTTCTAAATAGTTTACAATGACCATTGAAATATCAACCCTTCAAACAATTTCAATTAGTTAAAAAATAACTAAATGAGATTCGACTCAAGATTGCAATTAAAATTATAGAGATCCTACGAATTATACAATCAATTTGTGAATTGAATTGGACAACGATCTATGAAAGGTATAAAGTTTGATATTGAATTTAAAAATAGCAGCAAAGAATTAAGTTTCTATGGATTTGACTTGTAAAATAAAAAACAACGATCCATCACATTCTAATTACAAATTATAGAAATAAAAATATCAAAACCGATGTTGATGAAGAGTTTGGGGATGTTCTTCAATGATTAACGCTCATTTCTTACTCTCGCTTGCAAATCATAGAGACTTCACTGGTACCTCCCAACCAATGCTAGGGGTACTCTTCTTCCCCCTTATCCCCCCGAGCCACAAAGGGGCCACACACACGAAACCATCAAACTTTGACATTGTCTACAATTTGACTATGGCGAGCCAAAAAAACATTGTTTAGGGCCCCAAAATGGCCCTAGAAGTAAAGCAATATGTGTTGACATGAAAACATACAAAATAAGCCAATTAGATTAAGTGGGAGGCCAGTAGTATCCACCTGGAATATGTGTAGGGCTTCAGATATCCCCGGAAGTGTAGAACCCACAATTACAAAGAAGTACAGAAGAACGTGTTGAACTAAAAATTGTCAAGAGTAGCCAGTTGGAATAGGTGAGTGGCCACCAATATTCATTTGGATCATTCCTCCCCCCTTAGGAAGCAATGGTATCCATTGTGTTGAGCTCCCCCATCCGGTGAGGAAACTTTTGCTAAATTTGGCCCCCGGTGAGCCACTTTCCTTGGTGGAGGAGTGGCCCTGACTTGACAACCCGATAAAGTTGGATCCTCTGTTGGTGAATGCCCTTGAACTGTGTTTCCACTATCTAATCAGTGGATGCATGTTCCATGCAATCACGATTGAGCTTTGTTGGTGTTAGATGTTATGCGATCTCTGAGGTGTCCAATAATGGTGGAAAATATGTCCGAAGGAGGTCCACATTGAACACTGGGTGAAAGCCAAGGAAGGGTGGAGTGTTGAGCTCAAAATAATTGCGACCCATGGCCTTGGTGATGGTGTAAGGCCCATAGCGAAGTGGGTGGAGCTTCCGATGGGGCCCTGTAAGACGCTCCTTCTACAAATGTAACCAGACTTTGTCTCCATCCTGAAACTGGTGTGGTACCCTATGTTGATCATGGTGTTGCTTGTACTTAGCATTGGTTTTCTGCAAAATCTCATGGACCTATTGGTGGATGTGTTGAATTCGCTCAATGAATCTGGTGGCTTTGTCAGTCTCAGACTGAACATGGGAAGAGTCTGTCTGTGTGGTTTCCAGAGGTAGTGCAACATCAATGGGACCCAACGGTTGGAATCCCAGTCCCACCTTAAATGGTCTATGGCAGATGGAGCTATGAAGAGCATTGGTGTAACTATGTTGAACATAGGGGAGACTCTCATCCCATGTACACAGATGCTTAGAGTTGTACATGTGCGGGATGTGAAAAATCATGTGATTGATGGCCTATGTTTATCCATCTGTTTGGGGGTGGAAAGAAGTGGATTTAGTGATCTTGATGTCCAACAGTGACTAGAGACTCGACCAAAATGTGATGAGAAACCTGATTTCCTGGTCGGAGATGCTGGTATGTGGTATCCCAAAATGGACCCACACTCATTTGAAGAAGATCTTGGCAGTATATACCGTTGTGATGTTCTTATTCTAGGCTATGAGGATGGCCATATTCAAAAAGCGATCAACGACCACAAATACACAATCATTTCCTTTCTTGGTGGATGGAAGTCCAATCATGTAATCCATCGAGATGGATTCCCAAGGCTTCTTAGGGGTAGGAAGAGGGGTGTATAAGCCTTGCTTCTTTATGGATGGCTTAGCAATGGCATAGGCAGTGAAATATTCGATATACTTAATGACATCATGTCGAAGTTTTGGCCAATAAAAATGTTTCTGGAAAACAGCCACAGTTTTCTCCATGCTAAAATGTCATGCCATCTAACTGTAGTGGGATTCCCAAATCATATTTGCAAGCTCGCTTGTAGGAACACAGAGATGGCCCAGATGACATAACAGCCCATCCTGAATGTGAAAATTGGTGACATTCATTCATGTACCCAAGAGATGATAGGTGGTGGTGAAGTCTGGATCTTATTGATAAAGTTGGGGCCACTCATATGCCTCATGTCCACAAGAATGGAGTAGAGTGGTGAGTGCAACCACGGGAGGTCGAATGAGGCAGTCAGTGACACAATTTTTCTCCATGTCTTATACTTGATGTTGATATGGAACTATTGCAGGTAGTTGGGCCACTTCTGATGGCATTCGTTTTGAAACTTCCCCTGTGTCTGTATGAAATGCAGAGGCTTGTGATTAGTGTGGATGATCATCTCCTTTTCTAGAATGTAGTATTCCCATTGACGATAAGCATGTACAATGGAATACATTTCCTTGTCATAGGTGGGGTATTTCCAAATAATATTTGAGAGTTTATCACTATGGTATGCCACCAGATGACCGCATTGAGTGAGAATTGTGCCTACATCATAGTCAAATGCATCATTATAAATCTTGAACGATTGTTGAATATTGGGAAAGGAGAGTACTGGAGTTGAGCACAAGCAATGCTTCAGATCATAAAATTCTCATTGTTGTCCCTTTTCCCACACAAAATTTTCTCTACTACCACCCTTGGTCACGTGGTTGAGGGCCCATGCAATATGGGAGAATCCCAACATGAACCATCGATAAAAGTTGGCCAATCCCAAGAATCTTTGAAGCTCAGTTAGTGTGGGCGGGGCTGGCCAATCACGGATGACTTGGATATTAGATAGATCAACATGTGACCCATGCTCATTAACAATTTAGCCCAAGTATTGGACCATGTTCATGCCAAAGGAACATTTTTCCAATTTGGCATATAAATTGTGTTGCTGCAGAGTGCTCAAAACCTGTTGAATATGCCGCATGTGCTCTTCCCAAGTTCTGTTGAAGATGAGGATGTGATCCAAATATACCACCAGAAAAGAGTTGGTGAAGGGTCTCAAACCATCATCCATCAACCTCATGAAAGTGGTTGGTGCATTTGTTAGGCCAAAGGGCATGACCAACCATTCGAAGAGACCTTCTTTAGATTTGAAAGTTGTCTTCCAGACATCAGTTGGTTCTATGAGAACCTAGTGGTAGCCATAATTTAGGTCAATATTTTTGAAGAAATTTTCCTCCTTGAGTTGGTCAAGAATCTCATCAATCCTAGAATCAGGTATCGGTTTCTGACTATGATTTTGTTTAATGCTCTATAATCAATGCAAATTCGCCAGGTCCCATCCTTCTTCTGCACTAGTAGAATCGGGCTTCCGCAAGGGGAGGAGTAGGGTCTAATGTTCCCCTTTTGAAGAAGCTCTTGGATATGACACTTGATTTCATCGTTTTCCATCAACGAGCGATGATAGATTGGTCCATTAGGCAGAGGTTCATCGGGGGTTAGATAAATTGGATGCTTGACTTGCCAATGCGTTGGTAACCTGGTGGGTGAGGAGAATATGTCTCTATAGTCTTACACTATCCTGTCCACTTTCTTCTACTACAAAGAGAGGCTCTGTGTAAAGGCCATATATGTGGCGATGACCTTCTGCTTACTATGAGCATAGATCACAAAGAAGATGAAGTTCCCAGTTTGTGAAATGACCTTACTACATTGCTTAGCAGAGATTAAAGAAATAGCAGTAGGTGGTGCTACCTCTGGTATCATGTACAATTGTCTACCGAAAGTAATAATAACATTGTGGGGTTTAGACTCATACACAACATGATGCTTCCAAAAATATGGTTGTCCTAAAAGAACATCACAAACTTCAAGGGGAGAAATATCACACAATACCTCATCTTTGAAAGGCTTGATGTTGTAGGGAAGACGACACTATTGACTGATGCGGAGATCTCTTCCTTGGTGAATCCAGTCAATGGTGTAGAGATGTGGGTGTGGTGTCATCGACATGCCCAACCACTTGACAACCTTTGTTGAGAACATGTTCTGATGACTGTCGCTATCGAAAATTAAATGAAGAGGAGATCCCTTTACCCACATATGTGAGTGAAAGAGACATTCCCCTTCCTATGGTTATTTGGTTCACTTGGATGGACTTTGGTGGTAGCGACAGTGGCACTGGGTTGATCATCGATAATATGCTTCCCTCCTTCTATATTTGATTTGGAATTAGAATTGGCCTCTGACTCGGAAGCCTTCATCTTGGCCACGAGTGACTTCTTGGAGCGACATTCTTCAGTGTTGTGCCAAGGGATTTTATGGTATTCACACTATTTTCCTGTGTCCTTCTTCATTTTCTCATTTCCCTTCTTATGTTGTGGATTGGAATGGTTGTCCTAAGAGTGGCCATCTTTGATATGTCCCTTGTTGTGTGGGTTGGGGCCTCATTTTCCCTGTTTCGACTATGGGAAGTTTGCAGATCCAAACTCTCATCTCTTCTGCTTAAATTTATGCTCGATCTTGACAGCATATCTATAAGTCGTACCTAATGAGGCGATGTCCAAAAACTCCATTTATGTTTGAATGTATCTATGCAAATAGTCGCGGTATTTGAGCACTAGATATCGCTCATAGTATTTGATACCCAACTTGGTACGGAGGGTATGGAAAATATTTGTGAAGTCTAGGACTATATGGTCCCTTTCTTGACGCAGGGTGGTCCATCTAGTGTACTGGTCCTCGTAGCTTCCAACAGGGTAGTAATGTTATTCAATGGCATCCTGGAAGGAATCCCATGTAGGGGAAACCACAAATATTGTGGATTCATCTATGTCCATTTGCTCAGATTAAGTGTCCCACCATTTCTTAACATGGGGGATGGCCTTAAGGAGTGAAAAAATAATATTTTCCCTATTGGAAAAATTGTGGAATGAAAAATACCCTTCAAGAAGATTCAACCATTTATCTACATCATCTGCATCTATCAGTCCTTCAAATAATGGAATATCAAAATTTACATGTACCTTGAAGGGGGTTGCATGGACGCTTGATGAAGATGATTCTGTTGTGGGCAGTCATCAGAGAATCTGTGCAAAGTTGTGCATCATTTCGTTCCTTTGTCATGCAAGGGCTTCCTCGAGCAACATTTTAAAAGGATCTCCTGGTCCATCATCTTTCTTTTTGTATCCCATGGGTTTCTTTTTACCTCGGCATGGTCGATCTTACAATGGATCAATTGGTTCGAGTCCCAACTCCTTGTACCCACATCTTGTCGGGGACATGCACGAAGAAAAATAAATTAAGATAAGACCACTCTGATACCACTGAACTGAATTTAGGAGAGGAATGAACTGATTAATATATTGAATACAATAAACACAAAGATATGAATAACAACACAGATATCCAGTGAATAATATCTTCTATTGAATAAATGAAATAGGATGAAACTGTAAAACTGCAAAACTGAAACACTTGCTCAAATGGTGGTAGCTATCTCTGAGAAGAGATGTGGCTGTTAATGCATTTGTCTAAGAAAAATGATTACAATGAGGCTCCAGAGGCCTTTTTAACATTACTCATGAATGCCAAAACCCTAGACATCCAAAAACCTAACCCTAGGAGATGAAATTCCAGAAGTTATGTGAGCCCCTATGGGTAAGTTGGTATCTCAACTTCCCAGGTTCATAACTTTTGCATGCAACCTCCATTTTAGGCATGTGATAGCATATTGGAAATGTATTTTTGAGAACTACACATTACGCCATCAAACACTAACTTTGTCTATAGTTTGACTGTGGCGAGCCAAAAAAACACTTTTAGGGCCCCAAAATAACCCTAGAAGTAAAACAAGATGTGTTGACATGAAAACATAGAAAATAATCCAGTTGGATTAAGTTTTAGGCCAACAGTATCCACCTGGAAGATGTGTATGGCTTCATACAACCTCAAAAGTGTAGAACCCACAATTAAAAAGAAGTACAGAAGAACGTGTTGAATTAAAAATTGTCAAGAGGATCTAGTTGGAATAGGTGGGTGGCCACCAATATACACCTAAATCATGGTCGCTCTGCTATTTTATAGAAGAGGACTAACATTGGTTGTAGAAATGCGTAGGTGGAAGCTCTATTATTTTTTAGAATAGGTTGTCTGGAGTGAAGCTCTGAAATGGTGGACAATAAGTTTGGATTTATTTATTACTTGGGTGGTACTCTTACACCGTGAAGTGACTAATAAACTCACAAGAACCAAAGAATTAACACATTTTTAATATCGTACTACTAAAAAAGTTGGTTGTGTCCGACTGCTAGTTGAGAAGGTCATCAGGACTGTAGGGTGGAAGGGACCTATAGGTTAGAGAAGCTTTTGGATGGAAGATGAGGTCGGTGCACTCATGGGTGTGAATGACGAGGCCATCTGGAACAGAGCCAAACTGTTTTCCTTTGTTGATGGGATGAGTGTTGGAGCTTGTGGTAAATAAAAAAATGTGTCAAATGCAGAGCTCATCTCATATCCTTCTTCTGCAACTAGAGGTGAGACTGTATCACTTACCCTAAAACCCTCCCCGCCTTTCCCTGGAGAGTCGTATCCTATCCAAAAGAAAATTACAGTACATTTTGTGGATAGAGAGGACATTTTAGGGAGGTTGATTCAACCTAAAATCTTGGGAGGGAGAGTACACATAGCACAGAGAGGAAAGGTACCTTTGTTGAAAGCATGGAAACCAAATAGGTTGAAGCGCAAGATGGTTCTTGTAACATCCTAGTTCTAACCCTTATAAACTATAATGTATTATGTAAATATGACTTAGTCTGGTGATTCGGTAAAGTTGAAAAGGGGCCAGAGTGCCTAGGAAATGTAACACTTCCTATACATTAATAAAATACACCACTGGATAAAAGACCGACAAGGACAAAAGAGATAGGGGTCTATGATTCCACGAGAGAGGGGGCTTGAGGGGCTAAGTCTTGTTATTATTATTTTATTTACCCATAATTTATTTTATGGAGAAAAGCAATGTCTATGGTTGGGAGGAACATCCTTGGTCTGCAGCCAGTTAGTGAACATTTACTTGCAAAGATAAGTGCTCTCTTTGTTTTATGTTTAATGTATTCTGTTGTGTATTTAATTATCTCTGAGATGTGTATTCTAATGTGCCTTTATGTTGGTTATTTGTTGTGCATGGAACATTGGTTATCTCTTTTATGATGTGACATGGATCTTGTCTTATGCATGTAGTGTACATGCTTCTAACATTGTTGAGAAGTCCTTTGTTTTCGAATTAGAGATCAGAGAACTGAGTCTTGAGGGACTATAGCATGCCTAGCCTATGGGTGGTTGGGTGTGTTGCAACCTGTTTAAGTGGCATAGCCCGACCTCTGGGTGGTCGGGTATGTTACAGATTGGTATCATAGCTTCTGGTTGAAACACCAAGTTGATATGGGTCGGGTCTGTTGGTCAGAGTCTTGTGGTTGAGATCAAATTATGACCGTGAAGTTGAAAATATCAAGAGGAATGGCATTGCAGAATCTATGCAATATTTAGATCGTCAGAGATCATTTGTAAGGGGTTTGAAGGATCATGACTATCCCCCTTCGAATTTAGAAGCGATCACCACTATAGGATCAGGAGAGATCTGGGATCATTAGATCGGAGGACAGGTGAACAGGGGTCATCCGATGTAAAGGAAGCAAGGGTTAAGGTCACAACCATCGGATCCCATGGCAGAGAGAGATAAACGGACAAGAGGCATTGTGGGGAACCAAGTTGCATGGGAGATAATTTCCCAAGGTGGTCTCGCAATCCAAAACACGGTTTCACCAAGGGGTTGTGTGTTAGCATTAGAATAATTGTGGGGCGAAAGCAGGTTACTCCAAACTTTCGATGTGTGCCCACACAAATTGAAAGGCATGCAATCATGTGAAATGTTAGTACTTGAGCGATGAACCTCTGAAGAGAAGAACTATTCGGGGATCGTCGATCTATAGGAGGACAAGCGTCAATCGATCGTGTGCTCTAGGTGAAATCACTCCAGGAAAAGGTGATCAAGGAGAAGATGATAATTGATATTTCCAGACCCTGAAGATCAAAACTGAGTTGCAGCCATCTGATCCAGGACGACACGTGGTAGAAATCTGCACACTTTAGGGAAAATTGAAGGTTGATAGTTGAGTTATCTGAAGTACAAAGACCTGAAGAAATGGTAGTCGTCGATCTATGGGAAACATGTGTGAGTATATCGTGAGCTTCCGATAAAAACATTTCGGAAAAAAAGTTGAATTTTAATTTTTTCGAAGTCTAAAGCCCAAAGGAATTGCAGCAGTAACTTCTGAAGTCCCAAATTCCAGGGTTAATATGGACTGTCTAATAAAGGAGACACATGGTGGTAGTTTGAATAGTTCGGGAAATTGGAGTTCCGGAGAACTAGAAGTGTGCTAGTGTGGAAACTCCCGAAGTCCTGAATCCCGAAGAGATGAAGTGGTGGGGCACGATGATGTCACTAAGAGGTTATGTGGACCACAGAATTTCCAAAGTGATGTGGCTTGCGAATGTCACCGAGGATGACGTGGACACATGGGATGTGTGCCACGTGTCAGTATTTTTTTAGCATGCGGATTATTAAAATGTCAGATAGGATGTGAAACATCTCACCCACCCGATTGGACCGTGTGTCCACTTACAGTATTTCTCTATGTGGTGACGAATCATGAAATCTGGAGAAATTACTATGAGAGTTTTCAGTTGGGAGTTGAAACTCTCGAAGCCCGGAGAGTCGGAGACCCGAAGTAAATGTCGATCGTCGGATCATCTGAAGTAGACCTAAACCGTTAGATCAGGAGAACAGGTGGCATGAAGCTATGGATTCTGGGTAAGGACCCGAAGTAAACGTCGATCGTAGGATCGTCCAAAGTAATTCTACATCGTCTAATTCAAAAGGACGTATGGCAGAATCCTGTGTATCTCGAGGGAAGTAAAGTTTGAGATTTGAGAATTTTGAAGTCCAAAATTCCGAAATGACCACAACCATCGATCTAGGAGAGGTAAATCTAAATTTTTGGTTCCCAATAGGTAGATCTCGGTCGTCCGTTTAGAAGCACTGTCAAGATCGTGAGTTCAACAGTCACCTCGCATTATGGGGACAGGAGGTTCTCAAGCTTTATGAAGTCGAGGGTGAGCCGCAATCGACACCACAGTTTTGGAAAAAGGACACGTGGTGGCTCGAGGTGAATTACGGGGCGAAAAGTATTTTGGTTCCAAACCACCTTTGAGAATGGTCGCAATCGCGCATTTGTGTGAGGTCACCGCCTAAGGTCACATCTAAGGAGTGGCTAAGAGAAAAAGGAGCTAGTGCCAACTCTGATATTTTTTTAAAGGGCGAAGGAGAAGGTCGCAGGGGCCATCGGACCTGCGCCATAAAGATGGAAGGGCATGTGTTTAGATACAGAACAAAGCCATCAAGGTTTCGGAGAGACAATTCAGCTCAGGATTGAAGACCCTTGACTGGGAGGTCGCGCAACCTTAGGAGATCAAGGGGCTATTCATTAAGAAACAAAGGGAAAAGAAGAGGCAACACTCAAATCAATAATCCCATGGTTTTGTGCATCTGTTCATATGTAAATGGTTTGAAGGAAGCGCCTCATAAAGATTTAATTCGATAGAGAGTTAACACTAGAATAATACAGGGAATTGATAAAGGGTCAAAATATGATCTATTTGTGAACTGAGAACACAACAGAACCATGAGTATGATATAATGAGTCAATCCATGTCTGTGATCAACTCATGAAGACAAAAGAACTGACACACATTCATGATTAAAAAAGAGTTAATTCATATAAAAAGGAAAAATGATATTAATTAAAGAATAATATTATCACTTAAATGAAAAGGTACCAGTAAATTTAATTGACATTTTTTGTATGATATGTATATCTCTAACAAGATGGTTGCTTGCAGGTTTATCATGATTAGAGGTATAATCAGATCAATTTAAGAATAGTATCAGATGTTAGGGTCATGGAGGCATGACTTTGCTTACAAAAGTTGGATGAGGTAGTACAAAAGAAAGAATCCTCACATGGAACATGAAGCTAGCTCGTGAATAATGTCATTAATGGGAATAGAAAGGAAAAGTAAGGCTCCATAGCCTTGAAGGTAGAGATGTGTAGACAGTTGCAAGCTTGATGTGGAAGGAAACAAAGAGCTTACGAGGTGGTGTGTGAATAATCTCTATGTGTCAAGCATAGGAGTTACAGGGAAGGATTTCTTAGACATGACTTATATA
>JZKD02S1510642.1:0-10617 GCA_000966675.3 Picea glauca | reverse complement strand
ATATATATATATATATATATATATATATGCATACAATTTGCTTGTAGTCTTTGGATTCGTCCTTCAATTCTTTGGCTTCCTCCACTAGACATTTTTTCATATTCAACCATGATTTTTAGGTTGGTACTCTCTTGCTACCTTCTTTTGTTGGCACTTTTTAACTTCATGGGTTATTCTTTAATTGGAGGGTATTGGATTATTGTCAAGATCATTAATTTTCTTACAAAGTCCATTGCCTTCATAACTTACTTTGATACTATATTTTTATCTACTTTTTAATAGGATTTTTAATTGATCTTGATAATTTTTCCCACTTCCTTTCAATAGGAAATTGTATCAAATTAATAAGGAATAAAGCTCTCAGTCAACATTGATATTTAGATTGAACACCAAATTTGACTATTGTAATAAGGTTAGTTTATGATACAAATATAAATACTAATCCTAGTAATAAAATTGAGTCATAATTTAGGGTGCATGTTCCTATAATTTCACCACTCGAACATCAATATGTCAACATAGATCGAGGGAAGCGAGGAAAAAAAACCTCGAGCTCAAGGGCATGAGGGAAAAAAAACACAGAGCTCGAAATCCGTCCTTTCGTTAGCGAATCCTCGTCAACCATCCTTCGGTGTGAATTATCTTAGTCTAAAAATATCATCGATAAATCCTAGTTTCACATCACCACCTACTGGGAGTAAGGGTCCGAAGGAGAAATCCATTTGCTAGCTAGGTGTGAAGTCGATGTTTCTATATTCAAACAGTCACCCATTGTTTGAGAAAGTGGTTGAGATGATAAATAAGGAATGAAAATGTAGGCGAAAAATGTGCCAAAGTATGGTCTCATCATATTCCTTGAATTGAAGGTGTTTCACAAGCCTTGTGTTGCTAATTATGCAAATTAGGGATATTTGTATGGAAATTTCTCTAATTAATTTCTAAGGCGTCTTCCCAAATGTTCCAAGCATGCTACATTGGTTTTTGTATAAGGCATCTTCCCAAATGTTGCAACCATGCAATATTAATCATCTTCATCATCGGCACCGTCATTTTTGTCGCCATCATGGTCATCATAGACATTGTCATCATCATCATCATCGTCATCGTCGTTTTCATCATCATTGTCATTATGATTGTCATGATCATCATCATATCATCGTCATCATCGTGTTGATTGTCATTATCGTCGTAATTGTCACCATCGATAATCAACATTGTCAACATCCTACTCCTCATCATCATCGTCATCATTGTCATTGTCATCATCATCGCCATCATCATCTATAGGAGTTAATGACACACAAATTAAACATTATAGGAGTTATGTATTCTATGTGATTTTACTGCTAAAGTCTATGAAGGTATACATACCCTACCCCCCTCTGGATTTGAACCTGTGACCTCCAAGGAATAAACACATGTTGTTAACCATTAGGACCACTATATAATATATCAATTATTATAATATAAGTTAAGTATATAATATATAATAGTTTATTAAATATGTATTATATATAATTTATATAATAATAAATGATAAAAAAATGTGAGACAGACATAACTCTTACCTCACCTCTTTCGAGCTCCCAATAGACAGTTACATCCCTAGACATCCTCACCGCATTCGCGCTCTCGACAGAGAGTGACATCCCTAGCCAGCCTCACCGCATTCGAGCTCCCGACAGAGAGTGACATCCCTAGCCATCCTCACCGCATTCGAGATCCTAACAGAGAACAATATCCCTAGTCCCACAAACAGAGGACCAAGAGAGAGAAATATCCCTAGCCCTGAAAGCATAGGATTGAAAAAGATCAACATCCCTAGCCCACAATATGACAGAGGAGGCCCTAGCTCGAGCGACAGAGGATACCCCACCTAAACCAACAATGCCGCCAAAATCAATAAGTTTTTCTTGTTGATATTATGGTAGTTGCGGGAGGTATTTACCTCCACATGTAAACCTGACAAGAATAGAATATTCTGGGAATCAAGAACAAGCCCTAATTAATTGGTTAATAACCCTAGAAGACAATTTGACTCATGAGAATGAATGTATTAGGTTATTAGCCTCCAAGAGAAGAAGTTGGCTAAAGAAAATGTTATATACTAAAGAATTAGTACCCAGAATGAGAAGTCGGTCGAGGCAGTCTGCCAGAAATAGTATAAATACAGGAGGCCATTCTTCATTCTAGTCAGTATTCTCATAACTACAGAAGCAACACTTGTGTGCACTGCAGTTGGCCAGTTTATGCGCAAGTTTGGAGGAGAGATGATGTTGCAGCTACTGCAACTAGCAGATTTTGGTTTTGGCTTGGACTCTCTCTTGGTTATGGTTTGGACTCTCTAATCAGTGCTTGTAGCTCTTGCTTGGTGCACTATCCTTGGAGAAAGGTGCGCCACCTTTGGTTGGCTGTCTAGTCTAGAGTTTTCTTCCGGAATGATTCTCTGTCAAGGTTAAGGTGCTCGGGGGTGGCTTCGGTCTATGGTTGGGTGACAATATTTCTATATTGTATATGGTTAAACAAGCACATCCATTATATTCTAACAGTTTATGGGCCCACACTATATTAAGACAGTTTAACCGCTGGAAGATAAATTGGGAGGATTTTCTCAATTGCAGTTGCAGCCAATTTTGTTGCAGCAACGAATCCCTAACCCTCTCGTTGAGGCACCTTAAGTGAAGGGATTGACCTAATTTCTGGATAGACTAGTGCACCCTAGCCTAGAGCATCTCCTGGTACTCTCAACAAGCTAAGATGTCAAGTTTGAGTTTTTGGTCAAATCTAGGGTTGACCAAGTCAAAGCAACCATGCCTTACTCTATGAAGTCAAAAAACAAGTTAGAAGGGCTTTCTAACTTCAGAGCATGGAAGAAAAGGATTGATCTCATCCTTTCCAAGAACAAAGTGTTGGATATCGTGAAAGGAAAGTTAGTGGAACCAGAGTTTGAAGAAGGAAAAGAGAAGGAACCATAGAACATTGCAGTTATGGAGAAGTTTAAAGACAATGACATCAATGCCATGAGTATCATAGAGGATTCTATAAAAGATCACTTGATACCCTACATCTCCCATCTTGATTCGTCTAATAAGATGTATGATTCCCTAACAAACCTCTTCTCAGTCAGAAACATTAGACAAGTAATGAGTCTGAAGAATGAGCTTTGTGACATGAAGATGAATGATGATGAGAACATAACATCATACTTCATAAGAATCTCTCAGTTAGGAGATCAACTACAAGCTATTGAAGAGATCATTTCAAAGAAGGAACTGGTAAATATAGTACTCAATAGTCTTCCCAAGACATGGGATGCATTTTCCGCAAGCATGAACAAAATGAAGGAGTATCCCACATTTGAAGAACTTTGGACTTGTTGTGCACAAGAAGAATCAAGGATTAGTGCAAAAGATAAACCCCAAAAGAAATACGATAATCAAGCCTTCACAACAAGATTCAATAATTTCAAGAACAAAAGGAAGTTTGGCTCAAGGAAGAAGCCAAATCAAGAGAAAGATATGTCAGAAATACAATGCTTCAACTGTCGAAAATATGGTCACTACAAGAATTATTGTCCTGAGCTAAAGAAAAGGAAGGAGACACACGAAGCATCAGTTGCCAAAGAAAGGAAATACTCAAGGAAGACCAAGTAAGATAAAATTGACTTCTTCTTCTAAGACAAGGTAACAATATTCTCCATAGTTATTGTACATACCATGTTTACATAGTTTATGTATATATCTTGCATATCTATTTCTTAGAAGATAATATGTTCAAAGAGAAACTGCACCTATGGAAGAACAAAATAAGGATTGTTATCAGAATGACTACAAGTCAAGCAATACACATGAAAGAATGAAGTACATCAACAACCCTGGTAACAATTCATGTGGAAGCCATTACATAAGTAACAGTTGCAAGATAAGTCGGAATCAAACTTGAAGAAACCTAGAAGGAGTAAAAACATAAAGAAGTCAACAATCAAGAGGAAATTGGAAAATGACTTATGACACTTTTCATAAGGCAATAAGGATGCAGAAGGAAGCATGGGCTCTCTTAGTTGGAGAGAGTTGATTGAAAAATTCTGAAAGATGAGAATGCACTCATGCATGAAGAAAGGATTAGGAGGGATATAATCCTAAACAATATGATCCATTGAAGATAATGAAGTATCTATCCATGTTCCCATCAATGCTAGCAACCATGAAAAAAAACACGTGTTCAGTTTGACTTTAGAAGAAGTCTTCTTCGAAAAGAAGCCTTAAAGTATCCATGGTTGTCCATCCACATCCATCATCCTATGATGAAAGGAATAATTTGGAATCTTTGAAGCATGGAATATATATAAAACTCCATGGACCCAAGAGATAAAGAGAAACACGAGGAAGAACATGAAGATTCCAAGAGAGAAAGAAAATCCAAAACAACCAGTCATTTTATCGAGAATCACAAGACTACCAACCTGATCTAAACTCGCTAAAAGAAATCAAGTAGAGGAAATAAAAGTTTTGATGAAGAACAATGTATGGAAGACTTATGAATGTAAGCGTTGTGAAATCCAAAACCAGAGGTTCTCCCAGATGGAGGGAGAAGACTATGATGATTGCTTGTTCCAGTAAACTAGACATACCTCTACATGAGCCATTATATCATCCGCAATATCCATGGGTTGGAATTTACATAAGATGAATGAAATGAATGTTCTCCAAAATAATTGAACAAAGAACGTATGTAGAACAACCTCGAGGCTTTGAGGTATACCAGGAAGAGACCTTTGTATGCAGATGGAAGAAGACAATTTGGTGGAGAGCCTTCCATGCACAACATAAGCGTGGTGAAAACCTTCTATGATAAAAGTCAGAATGGTTACTTAGAAGTCCAGGATGATGGATTTCTAATCCATGAAAAACTCTCATGATGAAAGAAGAAGTGTCATAGTGTTATGAGCTAGCAGGAAATAAAAGAGATGAATCCAACTATGATATACTATAATTATTAGAGCTATATGAAGTCTTTAGAGAAAACCAGTGTTCCAGAAAGACGGAAGTACATTGAGATCAAGCATTACATTCTCCGTGATGAAGTCCAGAAAATTAAAAGTGGTTCTCCAATACATATCTACAAAGATGAGCAGATAAGAAAACATTTTGGTAAATCCCCTATCCAAGATGAAAGTGTTTGCATACTCAAGCTGGAGCTAGTGGAGATGAATTCCTTATTGGAAAAAGAAGAGATGACTCCCGGGTTGGAAGGGAACACTGATATGTTATTGATTTATGGACAATCATTTTTCAGTTCGAAAAATGGTCCAGGATGAGAATTTCCTTTCAAGTTCAGAAAGTGGTTTGAGATTTCTGATGGACATGCATTTTCTAGTTCGAAAAATGGTCCAGATCGAATGGTCATTTTTGTAATGAAAATGGTTTGATGGATTAATGATGTACCATAGAAAGTGATTCCCCTTGTGGCTAGTGTGGGGGAATGGACTAGGACATTCTCTCTTCTTTGTGGTCACTCTCATTAGTGGTCAAGAAGACTGGTCTTCCTCGTCAGACAATCATTATTTCGAAGCTCACAGTTGTGAGCAGTTTTGAAGAATGGTCTGTTTTGGAGGTTGGTGTAGGACAATCATTTCCTTAGGAAATGGTCCAGACAGTAATTCCCTAGGGAAGATTCATTCTCTCCAGGTTGCACTTTGTTTAGTGCTGGAGGAATGGCCCAAATAGGTGAATGGTCCAGGTGCAACAATCAGGGACAAGAATTCCTTAGGGCAGACTCATTCTCTCCAATTTGCACTTTTTTTAGTGCCGGAAGAATGGCCCAGATAGGTGAATGGTCCAGGCTCAGAAATCGGGATAGTTATTCCTTCTTGCTTGAGAAGAATAGTCCAGATAGCTCATCGTTGATGTTTTACCTTCTGAGGCATATGCTCTTCCAGATCTCACAGATGTGAGTGGAAGAATGACCTAGATTATTCAGTTTATATCATAACAATCTTTTATGTACAAGTTGATATCAGATGATATGATTGTTATGGAGATTGTATGTCTCCGGACAATAGATGTATACTATTGTGGTGGATGTGTTCCACTGATTGTGACTATATGTCACTGATCAAGTATATGTGTGCTACTTGGTGTGGCAGTGTACCACTAGATTGTAGTTATGTACTACTATGGATAGACACAATTGTGTTCTATTGAATGACATTGTTATGATTGCCTTGAAAATTATCAGTAGTGTTGAAAATGATTATTAGCTAGATGGATGATCAATGGACAGAGATTCCCCAGACGGAAAATGGTCCAGGACATTTATTCTTTTAGGACATATGTTCAGATTAGAAGAATGGCTCTTGTGTCACTCTGTGGAGTGAATGACTTATCCAACATCATGTCCGATTACTCATATGGAGTATGGTTTCGAGAGATGATGCAGCTGATGACACTAATAGTGATGATGGTGCTCATGATCTACTCATGAGTTAGTCTACACGACTATGTTGATGCTATTGGGTGAATGGTATGTTTGTTCTCAAGACCATTACCTTCAATACCTCCCTAGCTAGCAGGGAGTGTTGATATTATGGTAGTTGCAGAAGGTATTTACCTCCACGTGTAAACCTGACGAGAATAGAATATTCTGGGAAGCAAGAAGAAACCCTAATTAATTGGTTAATAACCCTAGAAGACAAGACAACTCATGAGAATGACTTGTATTAGGTTATTAGCCTCCAAGAGAAGAAGTCGGCTAAATGAAATGTTATACACTAAAGAATTAGTACCCAGAATGAGAAGTCGGCCCAGGCAGTCTGCCAGAAATAATATAAATACAGGAGGCTAGTCTTCATTCTAGCCAATATTCTCAGAACTGCAGAAGAAACACTTGTGCGCACTGCAGTTGGCTAGTTTGTGCGCAAGTTTGGAGGACAATTGTTGTTGCGGCTGTTGCAGCTAGCATATTTCACTTTTGTCTTGGAGTCTCTCTTGGTTATGGTTTGGACTCTCTGATTAGCTCTTGTTTCTCTTGCTTGGTGCACTATCCTTGGAGAAAGGTGCGCCACCTTTTGGTTGGCTATCCAGTCTAGGGCTTGATTCCATAATGATTCTCTGTCAAGGTTAAGGTGCTAGGGGTTGTCTTCGGCCTATGGTTGGGTGAAAATATTGCTATATTGTCTATGGTTAAACAAGCACATCCATTATATTCTAACATTTCTAACCCTTGAATTGCTCCAGTGAATAACAACCAAAGATCATGATAGGAAAGGATTTTCTCCATTTTATGTTTCCATCCCCAATTCTTGAGAATGAATTTGTTGAGTCTATTCTGTGAGTTTAATTGTGCTAACTTTTTCATCACTTGACCTACTAAGTTCGGACTCTACCATTCCTTGTAATGTCATATCATATGAAATTTAGGGAAAGAGGTTCAAAAGGTGACTGTTAGGGGAGCCATGAATGGCCCTATTATAATGATATTGCAGGTTAATTGGTTTTTTGGGATTGTAACCTCTCAGCAAATGCACCAATGTGCCATTTACTACCTTAGTTTTCCCACTTGACTGAGGGTGAAATTTGTGCTATGTGTGAGTTTGGCATCCATTAGGCTTCATAGTATAGTCCAAAAGCTACTCAAGAAGTGTTTTTCCTTGTCATAAACAATGGATTTAGGAATCCCAAAGTGCACCTACACATTTTCAAAGAAGAGTTATGTTGCCYCCTTGCTAGTGCTTGTATTTTTTCCAAGAATAAAATTTTTCATTTTCTTAAAATGATCCACAATCACAATGATGTAGTCATATATGCACTTGGTTTCCGGAAGCCGACCATGAAAKTCCTTAGATATAATTTCCCAAGGACTTGAAGGCAGTGGAAAGGGAATGCACAACCCCCACTTCCTATTTTATTAAGCTATGTAAGTGCACCGATGTACCATTTACTACCTTAGTGTTCCCATTTGACTGAGGGTGAAATGTTGTGCTATGTGTGAGTTTGGTATCTGTCAAGCTCCATAACATAGTTGAAAAGTTTCTCAAGAATCCTTTGTCCTTGTCATAAATAATGGAGTTAGGAAGTCCAAAGTGCATTTGACACATATTCAAAGAGGAATTGTGTTGCCTCCTTGCTAGTGATTGTCTTCTTGTCGGGAATAAAATTTGTTTTTTATTAAAATGATACACAATCAAAAAGATATAGTCATATGTTTGGGTCATCCCACCAAGAAAGTTCTTAGATATACTTTCCCAAGGCCTTGAAGGCTCTAAAAGGAGAATTTTTGTGTTTTATGAATGTTATTGCACACACGTTGATAATGAGGGAAACTAGACGAATTATGTTAGGGTTTATAATTTCTTACAAATCAATTAAATATAAAATTTACCAATAAAAAAATCAGAACTTTAACTAATAAAAAACAATTAATAAACACCCTTAAATTGTGTGTTGACAGATAGGTCCATGACTGCAAACGTGTGTTGGTTGGACACCACCCTGATATGCATTGAAGGCACTCATCATGCCAACATTGAGAGACCTGACATTTAGTGAGGAAAATTGCATCAAGAATCTTTAGTGGTATATGCATGGTCTTCATCTCTGCGCCATAGGTGGGTTATTGTTTGACCCTTAGTATTTTTTATTGCTACAATGCCGAACATAATTTGGATTTTCATAATAATCTCGTTGTTGGAGGACTTTGACCTTTGTTGTACTAGTTTTTTAGGACTTCATGCATAAATTTTGAAGCCTCAAGGTTACCATGCACTTGTGCAAAAAACACTAAGATGGAATCTAGATGCTACTAGACAATTATTAGCATGGTGTTGAACATTGTCACACGCTTGTAAACTATTTGACAAAATGTACAAACATTGTCAAAGGATTCATGTTCACTATTTGAAAAAATAAAGGGATGGATCTGGATCTCATGAAATAAGGGGCATTCCTTTTTTTGTGAGAATATTATATAGGAAAACTATCACCTTAAAGGTTGAGAGTTTGGAGATTATACTTTATGTTTCCTTTCCATTACATGAAATATTAGTTGAATTTATGGCTAGTAGGGTTGTGGTAAATTTCTATCACCAAAATAAATCACGAGATACGACCTTGGTAGGGTCCTTTTCAGACTTCAAAATACTATAAAGGAAAAATGAAAAAAAAATTGTAATATCGGACATAGGGAAGATTTGGGATTTTATGTTTATAATTTCATAGGTTTCCCTACTTGACTTGAACTTAAAACCTCATTGTATATTATTTTTTTAGTTTGCAAGGTTGGATGGATTTTGGGCCTTTATAGTTTTTTTATCTCACAAGTCTCATATGCAATGATGTTTCTAAAATGGGTTATTTTGTTTGCATGGTTGGATGGATTTTGGGCCTTTATATTTTCTGATTTCACAAGTCTCATATGCAATGTTGTTTATAAAATGGGTTATTGTTAGTTTAGGTCCATAATATCCATGTAAATTTCAAAAGTAATGTTGTTGGGTTATAAAAGTTCTTTCACATACTCACCAAAAGATTGAGCTTGATTCTATAAGAATTTAGGTTTGTGGAGTTTGAGAAACTTTAAAGAATTATGTTAAAAGAAATGCAAGGGTTCCTTCAAGTGTTCGATCAAATCAACAACTAGATCAACAAAATCTGGGTCTTTTATGTTAATAGTCAATGCCAACTCAACACTTTGATGGTAATTAATATATATAATGTGGCACCTCCTATAATTCCAATATGCCTTCATGTTGATACAATCAATAAGAGGTGGAATGATCTAGATGGATCTCGGTGGCCATCCACCTTTTCCACCGAATCACTATTTTGATCTCGTGGTTTTGATAAACCATAACATTCACCCTTTTGATGGGGAATGGAATGCAATGTCATCTTCATTTGTTAATTACATACATCATGTAATGGTCTTATGTATAGGCCTACAACTTAGCGTTAATGCATCAGATCCCATTAGAACTCTGTAGTTAAGCGTGCTTGGGTTAGAGTAGTATTGGAATGGGTGACCGCTCGGGAAGTCCTAGTATTTTTCATGCCTATGGCATTTTATAAACTTAGTCCAATTTATCCCACATGCATCATGGGAATTGTTCTCCTCTCACTCTCTCATATATAATTGAGGTGAAGGAGGCCCTTTAAGCATGCAATGGAGTGTGATGTAAAGCTTCTTGTGAATGAAGCGTAGCCAACATCTCTTTATTTTTAGAGATAAGCTACCCCAATTTTCCAATTTGTGTTCTACAATGTTTTTCTATCTTATTCACTAATAGAAGTTGGGTTTCATTGTATTTTTGTGTTCTCTTCTATATTTTTGTGTATTTCATTGTTATATCTCGATTATATTTCCGCCTTCATGTTGTTCTCAAAATAATCTGGATCAGTGGTATCAGAGCATGTTGTTCCTTGTCGTTTCTCAAAGCAGGTCCCTGACGAGGTCAAGGTATAAAGAGTTGGGTCTCGAGCTAGTTTCGCTTGAGGACAACTGCTCTTGCCAGCCCAAGAAACCTTCCACGGCGGAAGAAAAGAGAAATGACAAAGCAGGAGATCCTTTCAAGACATTGCTCGAGGAAGCCCTCATGTGACAGAGGAACGAGATGATGGAAAA
>JZKD02S1510631.1:0-10617 GCA_000966675.3 Picea glauca | reverse complement strand
TGGTTATATTCATTGGGGGAGATTGGGTTCAACTATCAGACGTTGACCATGAGCTTCAGAGATGCCAGTGGATCGAGAGTTGTGCTGAGAGGTATGTCTACAGGGGCGCCTTGGGAAGTATAGGCAAAGAGGATGGAGCGGATTTTTCATCATGGTGATGTGGCTTACGCAGTAGAGTGTTGGATCACCACGCGAAAAGACTCAGAGGGTAGGGAGCAGTACCATCCACAGATCAGAGAGCTTATGGGACATTATGAGCCAGTGTTTGGGCCGATACCACCAGGGAGACCACCAGACAGAGGTTTTGAGAACATGATTAAGTTAGAGGCAGGGGCCACACTGGTGATTACAGCACCCTATAGACACCCCAAGAAATTTAAGGATGAAATTGAGAAAGAAATCAAAGAATTTCTCGCTATGGGACATATAAGGCCCAGCAAGAGTCCTTTTGCATCTTCAGTAGTACTGGTACTGAAAAAGGATGGCACATTATGGATGTGCATCGATTACAGAGCACTCAACAAGAAAACGATCAAGAATCGTTACCCTATCCCATGCATAGATGAGTTGATGGATGAGTTGCATGGGGCAGTATTCTTTAGCAAGATTGATCTACGTTCAAGATACCATCAAATCAGCATCAGGGAGCAGGATATTGAGAAGACAACATTCCAATGTCATTTCCGACATTTTGAGTTCTTGGTCATGCCATTTGGACTGACCAATGCACCAGCCACTTTCCAATCTTACATGAACCATATCTTTAGAGGACAGTTGAGGAAGTACCTTCTGGTATTCTTCGACGATATATTGATCTACGATAAGACATGGGATGAGCATTTAGCACATTTGGAGGAGGTTTTGGATACTATGAAGACCCAGTCTTTATATGCCAAAGAATCCAAATGTGAATTTGGCATGAGGGAACTACTATACTTAGGGCATATCATCAGTGGGCAGGGAGTATAGGTTCACCAGGAAAAGATCAGAGCCATTGTGGATTGGCCAACACCCAAGAATCTCACGGAGCTGAGAGGATTATTTGGGTTATGCAGTTACTACAGGCGGTTTGTCAAGAGTTTTTCACAATTGGGAGCACCACTCACAGACTTGACAAAGAAGGGTGCTTTTAATTGGACAGAGGATTCACAACAGACCTTCAACAAAATGAAGGAGTTTATGAGCACATGCCTTGTTCTAGCCCTCCCAGACTTTTCTCAAGATGCAATTTTGTCAAAATTATAATATAGAGTTTGAGAATTCCACTACTAATTATCCACATGGAAATGGTTTGGACGAGTCATCCAACAAGAACCTCATCAATATGATTAAGAAGATGTTGCCCCAAGATAAGAAAGATTGGGGTTCTCATTTAAAATATGCATTGTGGGAGGATAGAGTAAGAATCAACATGTCTATTGGTACTTCTCCTTTTTAGCTGTTATATGGATTAGAATCCATTTTTCCCATTCAACTAATCCTCCCTGTGATGAAATTACTAAAAGATGAGGAAGCAGAGTCAAATGATATACAGAGAAGAATCAACCAACTTATTGAAGTCTAGAAGGTAAGATACTAGGTGCAATTGAAGTCCTAATATCATCAAGTAAGAATGAAAAAAATATTTGATAAGAGGACCAAAGAGAGGATATTTGTGATAGGAGACCTACTTTTAAATTGGGACGCTAGAAGAGAAGAAAAAGGAAAACATGGAAAATTCAACAACTTCTTGCTTGGAACTTTCCATATTGTTGTAGCACAAGACAACAATACATATGAATTGGCACAACTGGATGGAGAGTTGTTTGGGGCCCTTGTTAATGGGAATTTCCTCAAACATTTTCTATAGTACTAAAAACTACAAACCCCTTACTTTGTACATAAATAAATATTTTTCATTCTTATTCATGTATTTTCTAATTTTACTTCATTCACCTATTTTTACACAAGCAAATAGTTAGGATTCTAACACTTAAGTTGTTGAGAAATTTCTCTTACCCATCAGATCAACTTCCAGGATGCATAGGAGATGTCTTGTTTGAACACAGACTTCATAACACAATAGAATAAGGAACTTGGTCTACATTTCTCACCAGACCACAAGGGTATGTTGTCCCCATCAGAGTCAATGTTAGTACTGAATTTGGTCCAGTCATTAGTGCGTACACAGAGTCTAGTTATGAGGCTGAAATTCACAAGAAAGAGGATGAATATGAAATTACAAATATCATGGATCAATAGGGATAGCATACACTCAAGATCCCTAAAAGAATCAATAGAAAAGCAGGCCTTAAGGACCCAAGGCTAAAATTCCTAAATGCTTGGGCGCTTATCGGGAGAAAAAAAAGGGATAAGTGCGCTCAAAGTAGGATTAATCCCCTCTTAATATGGTTTATATTATAATACCAAGGCCTGAAGTCTGATCTCTAGCGAAAGTGCAGGCCTGATCATCTGATGGTCACAAGCAAGCCTGATCTATGACAAATAATGCATGTCACATGGAAAAATAGAAAAAGAGTTAGAACACGCTTGGGGCGTGATGAAATTTTTTAGAGAGACATGTTGAAGGATGTATGGTGTCACATGGTCATGATATGGAAAACAAAACCACTCCTCTAGGGCCTCGACAACGGTATTATGGTTCCACCAGGTTACATATCCGCCAATTCAGAACATAGTTGTTCATCCACTCAATGCCACCTAGACGCAATGCAACTTTAAACCTGGACATTGAGGAAGCTGATGATAGCTTTATTAATAAACAATTCATATTTTGAGTCCATTAAATATCACCACCTATACAAAGAGGACCCCACTAGGACTCTATGGCCATACTCAAGGAAGTCACACATAGGCCTAGCCTAGTGACATCTCAACAATGACATCGACCAATCTGAAGTTGCCACGTGTTCATGAGTCCATGACGACAGGAGCATGATTTCATCCAATTTTTTTGCATTTTTCTTAGTTTTCAAAAAGTGCCAAACCATTGGGAAAAGGACGCATCTTTCAAATAAGGGAAAAAAGAGGAATATTTCAATAAGGTGATGTATACATTGATAGCATGATAAATCAGTTAGATATTACACAAAGTATAACAATATAGTTGGCCTCAGTCTCCACACCATCAAAAATCATTGCACCGTCACCCTTAACTGATAGAGGACAACCATCATTTGCAAGGAACACAAACTCACATGAGCCCTAAATCTGAACAGATTAGGCCATGTGTGACCGATTTATTCATCCCGTTAGATGTTTTCATAAGAACATGTCAAGATCCTATATGAGAAGAAAAAAGGAACAAAGAAAACCAATATGTAAGTGAAAAAACGAAGGGATTGGTACTAAAACAACATATATTCATCCATTTCTAGAGTTTATGTCATTTATCCAAAATTGAATTTTTTTACATTATGAAAGACAATCATATTGATAATAAATCCTTTTCAAATATGCAAGATTCAATTATATATCCTCGTTATTTTTTCCAAATTGATAACAACTTTTGTCTTAAGAGAAAAACATTTTATATTTCATACAACAGGGGGGGAGATACGAATGAAATTTAAATGATACATGTTCCTAGGAATTAAAGGAATGGTGAATGAAAAGTGAAAGTATGAAGGATTTTATCATGTATGTATAAATAAAACATTCTCTAATTCTCACACAACCCAACCAAATTCAAATAAGTATGCCTTGGAAACCGATGACTAGATCTCCTTTAATTGTTTATTCCAAACAAACTTTGCATACTACACATCTAAATATCTACACATATTTATTGTATTGTGATTTTTAATGATCTTAAAATGATATACAACAAGGCTTATTGAATATGCTAAATTAAATTGATTCCAATATTTCAAGACTCACAATTGTATGGTATAACCATCCTAGTCACTTCTATCCTTAGGTTATATTTTCCCCAAAAGCCATAAAATGTAACACATAGGTTAGAATCCTTTCTTCCAAATGTTTCTTCAATCAAACTAGGGGAAATAGACTTTAAAAACTTGTGTATATAGCTCATATTGCAACTATATAAAGTCACCGAATGTATATATCAAAATCAATGAGGGTTCGAAATTGGGTAACATTACCCTTTTTTTTTATTTGTTCAAAAATATATATCAACTTTGCCCAGAAACTTAACAATTTTTTGTGTAAGGAATGCAGAAGTATCGATCCAGACAGTCATGCAAAACCCTCACAATTTTGAGTTTAAAACAAGAAATTTTCATGTAGTGCACATGACCTAAAAATCAATGGTTTATCATGAAATAATACAACCAAATAACTCTTCAATATTAGAGTTATGGTGTTGAAAATGTGGTTTTTAAAAAGAAAAAAATCTAATGATAGGATAACACAGAGGAGAAATCTTTGTAACATAAGGTTAAGCAAAGGATAATTTTGAAAGACATGGGTTCGAAACCGAGTCGTGTTAAAAGAATTTACATGCAGAAGAAAACCCATGAATCTTTTCTAGTTTTTTGTTGAAGGCTTCAAGTATTAAAAAGTGGAAAAGGAGGCTACTACAAAGCTTGCATTGGTTTTTGAAAAAGAAAAGGAATGAAGCTAGACTAAATAAAAAAATGAGTTATTTACAATGAATTCACACAATCAGGACTAGGAGATAATAGTTTTTAGGACAAGGGTTAATGCCAGAACAATAAAACAAGGGGAATTATTTTTATAAGAGAAAAAATTAGTTCAAGAAGGCAATCAAAACAAGCATACTCATTTACCAGTCAAGCAGATCTATTCCAAAAACTATTACTAGTAAAAAACATGCATTTGATGGGTACAAACTAGAATAGCCATACCTTTCCTTGGCACTTCAAATACCTCTGAAAAACAAGTCTCCTAGTTACCACAACTACCATAGTAAAGCTTCAGAATCAGAGTGTTACTCAACTAGCTCAAAATTAAATGGAATGCCAAAATCCTGGAACAAGGTGGTATACCTCAACAATTAAATTCCTATGTCTCATGCATTGAATACATGGGGCATCACGTTCTTAAAAAATTATCAATGTTTTTAATCCATCTCATATTCCACTATTCACCGTAAACAAATCATAGATGTAGAATATTGGCAAGTGTGCAAGCAATATTGTGCTATATTACCATGTCAACAACCATATAAAACGACCAACTCAAATGATAGCCCAAAATTTAAATTGAACCTCAATATCCAAGATTTCATTTAAAAACACATTCAATGCAAATAATGGATATAGTGTATACATATATTCCAATCTGAGTGATGAAATTCAAGGTTTAAGTGATGGAAAGCACTATATATTATCGATGTCAAGTTCATATACCATATGCAATATGCATAAAAAACTTCCAACCCTTTGATTTTAATGCACCACCTTTTCCTATATATAACCAACTCTTCTGGTACATATGCGATGACCTATGGGGTTATATAAAAGTCTTTATATATGGTAAACCATATCACTATACCTTATTTGCATAAAAATGAATTTGCATAAAATGAACTTGCCCTCTCTTTTAAAGTATATCATGTAATTAGAAATCAACCTTTGTGATCAATGTTTGCTAAGATACAAGAGATACAAGTAAAACAAAACCTTTTAATGCTTTATAATATTCATGTATAAGTATCAATAGCATTTTATAAGTGGAATGTGTGTAAGATAGAGGATCGTATTTTGAATTTTATGAGAATAACATTTTTCCTTCTTGTTCAATCAAATCGATAGTAAAACTCATAATCAAGCTAAAGAAGGAAACATTATCACTGCATAACATAAATGAGATCATTTCAACAAAACAATGATGTTCAATCCTAGGGAATATTTTAAGATAAACGTCCTATATTTATCCCTAGGGGGGAACCACCTATAGTTAAATATTTAATATCATAAATAAATAAAAATGCCAATTGTTCCTTGAAACTATTAGTAGGATGGTGGCTAATTTACGAGTTTTCAATTCAAAATTTGACACATCATAAAATAGATGAAATAAGAGAAGAGGTACTATGTTTCAATTGTGACATCAAGTACAGTAAGGGGCATAAATGCGATGAGAAGAAATTATTCTACATAGACTATGAAGATGAAGAATATCAAGAATGGAACCACCACAAGATCCAGATCTAGAAGATACTACTCCAATGATATATTGTCATGCATTGGTCAACACCAGTACTCCACAAACCCTCAATATACAAGGATACATAAAAAAAGAAAAAGGTAACAATCTTGATGGATTCTTGTAGTACACATAACTTCATAAATTACAAATTAGTAAAAGATCTCAATTGCTTTGTATTTCTAGCACCAATGTTTGAAGTAATTATTGAAAATGGAGGTATGATAAATTCTTTTGGGAAGTGCAATATTATTAAGCTCAATATGGGGGAGTGTTTTTCAGATAACTCCACGGTTTCCATTTAAATGGGTGGTTTTGATGTTGTATTAGGGGTCCAACAGTTACAATCATTGGGAATAGTCACCCTTAATTTTCAATATATTTTCATGTTATTTTTCGTAGATGGTAAGGAAATTGATCTTAGAGGCATCCAAGGGAAACCATCTAAGGTGATAATCTCTAATAGTGGGACAAAATTACTCAAAAAGGGACACCATGGTATAATTTCACAATTGTGGATAGTATATGTTCAAACATCTATATCCTCTCCTCTAGTGGATCTCCAAGTGGTTATCAACAATCATTCCAAGGTATTTGGAGAGATGCCTAAGGGTATTTCACCTACTCAAGATAATAATCATGTTATTCATTTGTAACCTGGAAGTGTACCACCTAACATTAGTCCTTACTTGTATCCCTATGAATAGAGGAGTGATATTGGGTGTATGATCTAAGAAATATTATAGGATGACATCCTTCAACCTAGACAAAGTTATTTCTCTTCACCAATAGTGATGGTTATGAAGAAGCATTGTTCATGGAATATGTGTCTAGATTATAGACAACTTAACAAAATAACCACCAAAGATAAGTTTCTTATTCTTTTTATTGATGAACTATTAGATGAATTGCATGGAGAAAAATTCTTTACTAAGTAGGATTTTTGTTTGGGATATCATAAAATCAAAATGAGGCTGAAAGACATTCCCAAAATCAATAGAATTTATAACACATGAAGTTCATTATGAGCTTTTGGTTATGCCATTTGGACTTACTAATGCACCTTAAACAATTGAAAGAATGTACAACATGTTGATAGATCATTACAACTTTTGGAAGAGCAACAACTTTATGCAAAGACTTCCAAGTGTGCCTTTGGGGTTCAAGAAGTAGAATATTTGGGCCATATTGTATCTCATGAAGGTGTAAAAGTGGACCCTAACAAAACCTTGATGAAACTTAGAGGATTCTTAGGATTGACAAAATATTACCACAAGTTTTTCATTAACTATGGTCAAATAGTGGCACATATAACAACAATATTAAAGAAAGAAGCATTTTATTCTACTCAAGAAGAAACCAAATATTTTGAAAAACTTAAGGAAGCTATGTGTACAACTCTTGTCCTAGCCACACCTGACATCAAAAAAACATTTATTGTGGAGTATGATGGCTTAGTCCATGGCATTGGTGTAGTTTTAATGAAAGAAGTAAGGTCCCTTTCCTTTGAAAGAAGCCTACTTAAAGGAAAAATCTTACTCAAACCCAATTATGAAAAAGAAATGTTGGCCATACTAAATGCAATTAAGAAATGGCGTCCTTTCCTAATAGGAAGACACTTCAAAGTAAAAATAGATCATGATAGTTTGAAGTACTTCTTGGAGCAATGATTATATTCAGAAGAGAATTAAAAATGGGTTACAAAGATGTTATTTTATGACTTTGAAGTTATCTACAGGAAAGGAAAACATAATATTTTGGAAATTTCACTTTCATGGAAAGAAGAAGAAACAAAGAGTTCACTATGTGCTATTTCTATTCCAAAATTTTATTTGGTGGAAGAAAAAAGGATAGAATGGAAGAAATATAAAGAGGTATGCAAGATAATTCAACAACTACAAGAGGACCCCAATGCATTAAATAAATTTGTATGGAAAAATGATTTCTTATTGTATCATGATCGTCTATATTTACATAATAATTCTGGACTCAAAAAGATGGATCTTCTGGAATTAAACACTTATGATGTAAGAGGACATTCAGGGTTCTTGAAAACTTACCACGGGATCAAGATAGATTTTTTCTGGGAAGGTCTTAAAACTTGTATTCAAAAGTTTTTGTATGAATGTGTGGTTTTCCAACAGAATAAGGAAGATACAATCAAGATGGCAGGTCTCATACAACCATTATCTATACCAAGTCCAAGTTGGGAAGAAGTTTCAATGTATTTTATTACAAGTTTACCCAAATATGAAGGAAATACTATCATCATGGTAGTAGTGAATCGACTGACAAAGTATTGCCATTTTTTTCTCTTATTTATCATCCTTTTAAAGCATGTAAAGTAGCCATAACATTCATGGAAATAGTTTAAATCTTACATGGATCCCCCAAGATTATTGTAAGTGACAAAGATCCAATTTTCACAAGAAAGTTTTGGATTGAATTATTTTTTTGTTTGGTTACTCAATTAGATCACATCTCATCTTACCATCCTCGATCTGATGGGAAAATTGAGATTGTGAATAAATGTCTAGAAGAGAATATTCATTGATTTTCATTTGATAAACATACACAATGGGTCAAGTAGTTTCCCTTGACCTAATGGTGGTACAACACATTCTTCCATACTTCATCAAAAAAGTCCCCATTTCTGGCACTTTATGGATATCATCCTCCATCCATCACATCTCTATTGGAAGAGACTATAAAGGTTTAGGAAGTAGAGGACCACATAGGGAACCAAAAACATGATCTCAAACTATTGAACCATATAAAAAATGTCCCTTAAGCAACAAAAGAAGGACAATAAATTAGCACCCAAATATGGACCCTATAAGGTGTTGCAAAGGATTGGAAGTATGACTTACAAATTGGATTTGCCTCCATCTTCACATGGACATCTAATTTTCCATGTTTATTGATTAAATAAGGTAATCAGTGACAAGATCCCAATCTAAACTATTTACCATGATCAATGAAGAAGGGAAAATCATATTAGATAGAAACAATTCTTGGAACAAGGATTAAGTGGCTACAAAATCGAGCAATTAATGAGTACCTCACCAAATGGAAGAACCTAGCAAAGGAAGAGATGACATGGGAAGATGAGTTCTTCATGCAAAAGGACCTGCAATTAGTCAAGTTTTGAGGACAACACTTGTTTGAAGGGGAGGGACATGTTAATCCCTAGCCAAAGCCTCGTGTTAATAACACAACCCCTTATTAATCCTTATATATTGAATTATTACATCTCTAATTTTATATTTGTATGTTGGATAGAACCCTTCAATGTACCCTTTCATTATAATTGTAGCCTTTGTCTCCTATATATATATACCAAGGAGAACTATTCTTAGGATCATCTTATCATATTTCATCTTGTCGTTTGGATTGGATATATTGAAAAGGAGTTTTCCCCCTTGAAGTGGATTGCATTCATTGAATTTTTATCAATTTTAGGGCATTGGATCATAACAAAGATCTAAGATAAAGAGAATAGAATCCACACTAGAAGGTTGTGCAAGGGAAATATCTATACCAGAGAGAAGCACAAAAGAAGAGAGGCTATAAAAGAGACACAACATAAAGGAGGTATTGAGAGAGAATATTGAAGAAGGTAGTAGTAGAGTTATAGAGGTGAGACCCTTTTGTCTAATTAGATGTGGAGTTGAATCAAAGGAATATGAGGTGCATGGTAGTAGAAAAAGTAGCACAAAATATAGTGATGAAGGAGCATTCCAAGAAAGTGAAGAGATATTGGTTGTTGGAAGGAGACTCACATAGCTCAAGATAGGAATCTATTTTAGATCCATCACCGAATAATATGAGATTGTGTGGAAGAGTCTCGTTTTTGAACCACCCCCCTGGTGCAATTTTTAACCAAGAAGAAAGAACCAAAGAGGAAAGTGTCGAGGAATGAGAATTAGAGGAAGAAAATTTAGAAACAAGAGAATTAGAGACCAAAGTCCACAAATTTTAGGGACCTAACCTTCCTAACCCCTCACGTAGGTAGAATAATATAATTCCATGTAATAAATGACAATATTAATAAGGCCCACTAATAAGGAAGAATAAGTCAAATGTAAGAAGACCTAATAGATGCTTCCGCTTCTAGAATGATTTAGTATAAATAGGAGTAGAGGGTATGAGAAATATTGTCTTGGATATTATTGTAATAGAGCTCTGATCTGTTGGAGGTTTCCGCCTCGAAGAGACAAGTGAACATTTCTATTATTAATCAAGGTGTTATTTCTAGTGTTATTCTGGTATTATTCTAGTATTATTTTGGTTATATCATTGTTGTTCTTCCATTTATAGCTAAAATATTTATGTTATGCATACTATTTTATATCTGGAAAACTACAAGTGGTATTAGAGCACTTTCCTCGACATAAAATTGTGGGTTAATTTTTTTTCAGGGTATATATGTATTCCGGTGTCTTAAAGCTACAGAGATTTTCTATTCAATGCATAAATCCG
>JZKD02S1510630.1:174485-188006 GCA_000966675.3 Picea glauca | reverse complement strand
GAGAGAGAGAGAGAGAGAGAGAGATGAATAATATTTATTTATGGGATATAAATCGATATATTACATTTTTCAAGAACCATAAGGTCAAAATGTTGATTTATTTCAGTGGCATAAAGCCACTTGACTAAAGAAAACCTAATCTAGTTAATACATATTCAACATTTGGGGTATGAAATTACATGGCCATATTATTAAATGTGTCATCTGAACCAGAAAAAGAAAAACAAATAAATATGAGGTAAGATGTTACATGGAATATTGCAATTAAGTATTATATTATGCAATATCATTTCTGATATATTTAGTTGTTTGTGACCATGTTTGAAGGATTTTACATTACTCAATTACCCCATTCTCAACACACCACTATATTTGGGTGAAAAATACCATGTCATTGTCTGACAATGATGGACAAAATGGTTTGCGTTGCCGGTTTTTTTTTTTTAAATTATTAGAAGGTACAATGTTTTTTTAACTTTTTTCCTTTGATCTTCATCGCAATTTTAACGATACATTTTTATTATTGAAATTATGATGTTATAATGGAATAATTTCGACGCCTTTGTCCACGGGTCCATTGGAATGTTAGTAGTTTGTTGACATAGTCAAAAAAATCATTTTTTTTTAACTTGACTATGTCAAACTTGTTTATTTTTCAATAAGCAAGGCTTAAGCATGAAGATTATTCCATTTTAGCATTTTACTTAAAACATAAACAATTTGTTGCAGTAACAAAGATCACAAGAAGAAACACCATGCACAAGTACACAAGAAGTGTCCTAGGAAACCCTTCTCAACAAGGGAAGAAAAGCCAACCAATCCTTTGTTATATTCTTCAAGAGAAAGACCTCCACCACCATAAACTCCTAGAACACAAAAGGGTGCTCACAAACCCTAGAAACCTAGCACCCAAAAGAGGTGCACAATTTTGCTAAGAATAAGTGTTTGCTTAAATTGCCAAGCTCACACTTGTGATATGATTCTTCAATGGGGAATTTACCTTTACTTATATTAGACTGAACCTATCAACAATGGTGTCTATTGGCACAACAAGGCCGACCTCAATAACTCACAATATAATTAATATTACCATATTAATTATCTTTTACATTAAGGTGGGGCCGACTTGTACCCTTTACATTACAAGTAGGGTTACATGTAAGTCTGGCTCCTAAAAAATATAGAAAGGGATCTTATACACCCACTAGTGCTCAACCACTAGGGGCACATCCATTTGTGCTCATCCACAAGGATGTCCACATCTCTATCTCACTGCATCTCACAGAAGAACCACACTCACTAGTGCTCAACAACTAGGATCATGTTCACATGTGCTCATCCACAGGCACATCCAACTCAATATATCTTCTTTCTCACTGTGTTACACAAGATAGTCATCTAGAGTTCATCATCTCAAATTTTTACTGAGAGGAAGCTAATACATCGTTTCATTTTTGTCTCAGAACGATGCACCCAACTCATGGGATTTTCCACATGTTCACCTATGCTTAGCCACAGGCACGTCTAACTCAACAAATCTTATTTCTTACTGTGTTACACAAGAGAATCATATGGAGTATCATCTCAACTCTCTGCACAGAGGAGGCCAACACAACGTTCTAGTTCTGTCTCAAATAGGAACCACATGCCCATCTCATGGGAACACCCAACTCATGGGCTCTCTCTTAGGTTGACTCAATCAATCTGTGTCCTAGAATATGTCTCACACAATTGTAATCATCAAAAATCCCTCTCGGTTAGGGAGGCATTCTCCATAATTCCAAGTCTCGCATGGAAGTACTCGAACTTTGTCTTTGTTGTAGTCATCAAAACTCCCTCTCAGCTAGAGAGGTATTCTTCGCCAAGCCAGTTTGGTGAAGGTGCCTTCAATCTGATCATGTGTAGGAAGGTACTTCATGTGTACTTCTTTCCTCTGCATCATGTCTCTGAAAAATGATATTTTATCTCAACATGTTTCTATCTATCATGAAACATAGGGTTCGAAAATATCTTCACATAGCTTTGGTTATAATCATAGAATCCATCACATGATCGAGTAAATCTGTCAGAAGCTTGTGAAGCCACACTGCTTCACACACTCAATTCTATATACTCTACTTCTGTGGTACTCAAGGCCATAGAGCTTTGTTTCCTTCTGCACCAGGAGACCACGGAACATTTCACAGTAAAGTAACAACCAGATGTGCTCTTCCGGCCCACTGTACTTTCTATCCATTATGCATATCCCTGCAAACTCAAATCTACAATGGAGGCATATATTAGGCCATATCTAACTATGCCTCATAGATATCTCAATACATGTTTCACCACTGTCCAATGATTATGTCTCGGTTGATTCATGAATTGGCTAAGTACATTCATGGCATAACATATATCGAGTCTAGGTTTAACCAAATACATTGATGATCCAATCAGCTGTGGAACAATATCGTCTGAATCATCATTATTTATTTTCTTCAAATTCATCATCATTGGTGTAGGCATGGATTTGCATTCAGGCATATTGAAATTATTTAATATCCCCACTGTATATTTTCCTTGACTCAGAAAAAATCTCATCAGTCTTCTGTCATACTTATTTTCCCAAGAAGTAATGCATTATACCTAGATCCTTTATCTCAAAATCAGAAGTCAAATATTGTTTGTATCCAACAACATCGCTTCTTGAATAAGTCATCAAAATCAAGCTCTCATCATCAACAATGTTGTTGTTCCTGAGTTTATAATTTAAGGCTCTAAAGTATACCATCAAAGCATCTGATACGAGTAAATAAAGTTAAGGTAGACAAAGTCGGCTTTGAAGGATAACCACTATGGTTGGTTCCTTAACTGTCTCCATTGAGCTTCCCAGTTTTCTTGGATGTTTATGTCTCATTCAATGGTTGCCCATGAACGTTCTAATTCGACCTGAGTGTTAGTTGTTTGCAAGATAGTGTTAAATAAATTTAGGGTAATGCTAGTCTGATCAGAAAGACTAGGTTCTACATTAGGTGTCCTTAAGGCGGGCACAGTCATGAGGGATAATGGTTAGAAGAAGGTCTAAAACTTTGTTCAATAAAGTGTGTTTCTTTCTGAATTTGATTACAAGAGAAAAAATTTCAAACACAGATTAATATTCAACAGATCAGAGGTCGTTTCCTATTCCTGAGTTAGATTTTAAAGACATGATAGTGATGAGTGAAAAACACAATTGTTTAACAAAAATGAGGCATCGATCATGGAAGAATCTCACTTTGCAACGAGGAAATATGGAAGACAAGAGGACTCTAATGAAACACAAACCATTGCATCCTAAATAATCTACAGGTCTTGAAATTGCTGACAACATGTACAGAGGAAAAACTGTAAATAATTAGATAACCCAACGACTTTGAACTAGTAGTAAATATTATGCTAAATTATTGTTAAAATTTCATCAAAGATACACCTAAGAAAAAAAAATGCTATGAGAAAAAACAAGGGGAACACATAGCTCGGGATTGACAAGATCTGGAATCTCCGCTTTGCATTCTTATTAATTACTACAAAAAGTTTGTCCCGTACAATGGCCACCAAAAATCCTTTTCTTAGTCCTAAAAATTTACATTTATACAAAATTTCCAATCCTTGGTGGTTAGGGAATCTCTAATTTCTAGGAACTCGCTATTTATTGTAAATAAGTTGAAAGTTGTTTTACAAGATTTTCTTTATCTTTCTTTTATTTTCATAGCTACACTTTTCAAACTGGTACTTTATTGCTATGTTGAAGACTCTCCTTATTTTGCTCTGACACATTCGATGCATTTGTTGAGGAAAGGTGTGAATGTTTTGGGAGGCTTTGGAAACTCCTTTGCTTCGAATAGATATACCTTTCTCTGTATCTTTGGGAAATAGTCTTCAACTCTTTTATCTGCAAAATTTATTGACTGCAATTTTAAGTTGGGTTGAATCAATAGCCTATTGATTAAAGTGGCATCCATTTCTTTTAGCTGTGAAATCTCCATCTGGATCTCACTTAGATCTTCTTTAAACTTTAATTGGTGTCTTGCAATATTTATCTGCCCTAGAAGCCTTGCGCAATTGTCCTTCCCAATTTTTAATGACCCTTTGTCTAAGAGATCGAAAACCTCTTCACAGTCATATTTGATTTCTTTTGTTTTCCATTATATTGGCTTCCGATACTTTGAGCATAATGTCACCTTTGATTTTCTCTGTGGCTGATAATTTTGTAGTTTTGGATGTCTCTCCATTCATTGAACATATGATTGCCCTTTGAAGAGCGACCCTTGCTACTTTAGCTTCTTTTTCCTTCAGGATGATGTTATCAAAGGAATTGCTTTCTTCATGGAAGCAATTCTGGAGGATCTCTATCTTGGAAATCAACTTCTATTGTTCAACTTCTAGCTCTGCATGCACTTCCAGTGATTGGGCCTGGAAAAATTTCAGATCTATGACTAGATCTTCAATTGACTTTAATTTTTTTTGTAATTGATTTATGATTTCTTCTTGCGTTTGACTTGTCTGCACTCTCTCTTCCATCTCGCTAAGGCTTGTTTTCAGGGATTGAATCTCTTGCTTATCCCCAGCTCTGGCTTGGTCCAGACCTTCATTTATACCTTCTTCAATCCTTTTTTTCATTCTCCTTTAATTGGCATTGTAGTTTAGCGATCATGAGGTTTCTCTGTCTCAGACGTGCTTTCATATTTTCAACAGTGAACTGGTTAGTTGTGGCTAACGCTCCCATAGAACCAGCTGCTTCCGTAGAAAAATATTCTTCCTCTAAATTATGTCCGTCTATTATGATTTTGTGCTTCTTTACCATGGCATTTTCCCTTTGATGCATTTCCTGCTTCATCATTGCCGTTCTCTTCTTACTGAAAAAATAATTTGATGGAGGAATCTCTTCCTTAGAGATGGGCTCAAGGTCACTAACATATAGGGCTCCCAGCTGGGGGAAACTGAAAGTGGATTGTAATGGAGTCAAAGAGGCGATGGGAGCACCTAGTTCTATAGATATTACCTCCTCTGTTTTTTGGGGGGTATTACCATGAATTGTAGATGATGAAGGGAAATCTAGTTTATCAGACACTGGGGGTGTCTGAGACCCTTTTTCCATTCCTGAGTTATTTTCCTTTTGTCC
This sequence comes from Picea glauca, assembly GCA_000966675.3. Taxonomy (NCBI): domain Eukaryota; kingdom Viridiplantae; phylum Streptophyta; class Pinopsida; order Pinales; family Pinaceae; genus Picea; species Picea glauca. The sequence goes on along the minus strand of JZKD02S1510630.1, from coordinate 182,866 downwards.
TTCTGTTTTCTGTGGAGACTCTTTGGTCTCTTCTGGAATTCTCTTTGTATTTTCTTTATCCTTCCCTCCTGGTCCAAAACTTGGGGGTATGTTTCCTTGTTCTGGAGGCTGAGTTGATGCTTCTCCTAGTAATACCCCGGGTAAACCACTTCTCCGATGTTTTTGGAAGTTCAAGAAATTATTTTGCAAGTCAGGTGAAAAAGATTGAAACCTGGCCAACACTTCATCATAACTTATAACTCCTCTGAACATGTCGTCACAAGGGGACTGTTCATGTTCATGTGCTTACATATTGCAATTGACTTGGTGATTACATACAATTTTATGGGGATCATATTTCCTGTGATCGAGATTTAGCAAATTTATCTCTCATAATGCAACTGCCTCAACCTTGGAATGCCCTAGATTGAGTAGTGAATATTTCCCAACCTGCACAGGGAAAATAGGCCAGAATCTCTTTTGGGCCATTTTTAGTTCATTCCTGATGCCACCTATTACTATCTGATGAGCCACCTCCCTGCATAGCAGTCTACCAGGGAGGGATTTTGGTAGTGCGTGGGGAGGGATTGAACATCCGAAAACCCTAATGTACGAAAAAGTTTCTTCTATAAACCAATCAGCGATGGCCTTGAGACTTTCCATGACTGACTCAGAAATACGGGGAGGCTCACAGCCATACAACATCTAGTGCACTGGAATCACCACGAAGTGGAAAATTTCGTAGAAGGAATCCTTAGCATTTTCTTCCCACAACTTAGAATGGTATTCATGAATGGGTTTATTGGAGGTTGGGTTCCAACTCCAATTCATNGAGAGAGAGAGAGAGAGAGAGAGATGAATAATATTTATTTATGGGATATAAATCGATATATTACATTTTTCAAGAACCATAAGGTCAAAATGTTGATTTATTTCAGTGGCATAAAGCCACTTGACTAAAGAAAACCTAATCTAGTTAATACATATTCAACATTTGGGGTATGAAATTACATGGCCATATTATTAAATGTGTCATCTGAACCAGAAAAAGAAAAACAAATAAATATGAGGTAAGATGTTACATGGAATATTGCAATTAAGTATTATATTATGCAATATCATTTCTGATATATTTAGTTGTTTGTGACCATGTTTGAAGGATTTTACATTACTCAATTACCCCATTCTCAACACACCACTATATTTGGGTGAAAAATACCATGTCATTGTCTGACAATGATGGACAAAATGGTTTGCGTTGCCGGTTTTTTTTTTTTAAATTATTAGAAGGTACAATGTTTTTTTAACTTTTTTCCTTTGATCTTCATCGCAATTTTAACGATACATTTTTATTATTGAAATTATGATGTTATAATGGAATAATTTCGACGCCTTTGTCCACGGGTCCATTGGAATGTTAGTAGTTTGTTGACATAGTCAAAAAAATCATTTTTTTTTAACTTGACTATGTCAAACTTGTTTATTTTTCAATAAGCAAGGCTTAAGCATGAAGATTATTCCATTTTAGCATTTTACTTAAAACATAAACAATTTGTTGCAGTAACAAAGATCACAAGAAGAAACACCATGCACAAGTACACAAGAAGTGTCCTAGGAAACCCTTCTCAACAAGGGAAGAAAAGCCAACCAATCCTTTGTTATATTCTTCAAGAGAAAGACCTCCACCACCATAAACTCCTAGAACACAAAAGGGTGCTCACAAACCCTAGAAACCTAGCACCCAAAAGAGGTGCACAATTTTGCTAAGAATAAGTGTTTGCTTAAATTGCCAAGCTCACACTTGTGATATGATTCTTCAATGGGGAATTTACCTTTACTTATATTAGACTGAACCTATCAACAATGGTGTCTATTGGCACAACAAGGCCGACCTCAATAACTCACAATATAATTAATATTACCATATTAATTATCTTTTACATTAAGGTGGGGCCGACTTGTACCCTTTACATTACAAGTAGGGTTACATGTAAGTCTGGCTCCTAAAAAATATAGAAAGGGATCTTATACACCCACTAGTGCTCAACCACTAGGGGCACATCCATTTGTGCTCATCCACAAGGATGTCCACATCTCTATCTCACTGCATCTCACAGAAGAACCACACTCACTAGTGCTCAACAACTAGGATCATGTTCACATGTGCTCATCCACAGGCACATCCAACTCAATATATCTTCTTTCTCACTGTGTTACACAAGATAGTCATCTAGAGTTCATCATCTCAAATTTTTACTGAGAGGAAGCTAATACATCGTTTCATTTTTGTCTCAGAACGATGCACCCAACTCATGGGATTTTCCACATGTTCACCTATGCTTAGCCACAGGCACGTCTAACTCAACAAATCTTATTTCTTACTGTGTTACACAAGAGAATCATATGGAGTATCATCTCAACTCTCTGCACAGAGGAGGCCAACACAACGTTCTAGTTCTGTCTCAAATAGGAACCACATGCCCATCTCATGGGAACACCCAACTCATGGGCTCTCTCTTAGGTTGACTCAATCAATCTGTGTCCTAGAATATGTCTCACACAATTGTAATCATCAAAAATCCCTCTCGGTTAGGGAGGCATTCTCCATAATTCCAAGTCTCGCATGGAAGTACTCGAACTTTGTCTTTGTTGTAGTCATCAAAACTCCCTCTCAGCTAGAGAGGTATTCTTCGCCAAGCCAGTTTGGTGAAGGTGCCTTCAATCTGATCATGTGTAGGAAGGTACTTCATGTGTACTTCTTTCCTCTGCATCATGTCTCTGAAAAATGATATTTTATCTCAACATGTTTCTATCTATCATGAAACATAGGGTTCGAAAATATCTTCACATAGCTTTGGTTATAATCATAGAATCCATCACATGATCGAGTAAATCTGTCAGAAGCTTGTGAAGCCACACTGCTTCACACACTCAATTCTATATACTCTACTTCTGTGGTACTCAAGGCCATAGAGCTTTGTTTCCTTCTGCACCAGGAGACCACGGAACATTTCACAGTAAAGTAACAACCAGATGTGCTCTTCCGGCCCACTGTACTTTCTATCCATTATGCATATCCCTGCAAACTCAAATCTACAATGGAGGCATATATTAGGCCATATCTAACTATGCCTCATAGATATCTCAATACATGTTTCACCACTGTCCAATGATTATGTCTCGGTTGATTCATGAATTGGCTAAGTACATTCATGGCATAACATATATCGAGTCTAGGTTTAACCAAATACATTGATGATCCAATCAGCTGTGGAACAATATCGTCTGAATCATCATTATTTATTTTCTTCAAATTCATCATCATTGGTGTAGGCATGGATTTGCATTCAGGCATATTGAAATTATTTAATATCCCCACTGTATATTTTCCTTGACTCAGAAAAAATCTCATCAGTCTTCTGTCATACTTATTTTCCCAAGAAGTAATGCATTATACCTAGATCCTTTATCTCAAAATCAGAAGTCAAATATTGTTTGTATCCAACAACATCGCTTCTTGAATAAGTCATCAAAATCAAGCTCTCATCATCAACAATGTTGTTGTTCCTGAGTTTATAATTTAAGGCTCTAAAGTATACCATCAAAGCATCTGATACGAGTAAATAAAGTTAAGGTAGACAAAGTCGGCTTTGAAGGATAACCACTATGGTTGGTTCCTTAACTGTCTCCATTGAGCTTCCCAGTTTTCTTGGATGTTTATGTCTCATTCAATGGTTGCCCATGAACGTTCTAATTCGACCTGAGTGTTAGTTGTTTGCAAGATAGTGTTAAATAAATTTAGGGTAATGCTAGTCTGATCAGAAAGACTAGGTTCTACATTAGGTGTCCTTAAGGCGGGCACAGTCATGAGGGATAATGGTTAGAAGAAGGTCTAAAACTTTGTTCAATAAAGTGTGTTTCTTTCTGAATTTGATTACAAGAGAAAAAATTTCAAACACAGATTAATATTCAACAGATCAGAGGTCGTTTCCTATTCCTGAGTTAGATTTTAAAGACATGATAGTGATGAGTGAAAAACACAATTGTTTAACAAAAATGAGGCATCGATCATGGAAGAATCTCACTTTGCAACGAGGAAATATGGAAGACAAGAGGACTCTAATGAAACACAAACCATTGCATCCTAAATAATCTACAGGTCTTGAAATTGCTGACAACATGTACAGAGGAAAAACTGTAAATAATTAGATAACCCAACGACTTTGAACTAGTAGTAAATATTATGCTAAATTATTGTTAAAATTTCATCAAAGATACACCTAAGAAAAAAAAATGCTATGAGAAAAAACAAGGGGAACACATAGCTCGGGATTGACAAGATCTGGAATCTCCGCTTTGCATTCTTATTAATTACTACAAAAAGTTTGTCCCGTACAATGGCCACCAAAAATCCTTTTCTTAGTCCTAAAAATTTACATTTATACAAAATTTCCAATCCTTGGTGGTTAGGGAATCTCTAATTTCTAGGAACTAGCTATTTATTGTAAATAAGTTGAAAGTTGTTTTACAATATTTTCTTTATCTTTCTTTTATTTTCATAGCTACACTTTTCAAACTGGTACTTTATTGCTATGTTGAAGACTCTCCTTCTTTTTCTCTGACACATTCGATGCATTTGTTGAGGAAAGGTGTGGATGTTTTGGGAGGCTTTGGAAACTCCTTTGCTTCGAATAGATATACCTTTCTCTGTATCTTTGGGAAATAGTCTTCAACTCTTTTATCTGCAAAATTTATTGACTGCAACTTTAAGTTGGGTTGAATCAATAGCCTATTGATTAAGGTGACATCCATTTCTTTTAGCTGTGAAATCTCCATCTGGATCTCACTTAGATCTTCTTTAAACTTTAATTGGTGTCTTGCAATATTTATCTGCCCTAGAAGCCCTGTGCAATTGTCCTTCCCAATTTTTAATGACCCTTTGTCTAAGAGATCGAAAACCTCTTCACAGTCATCTTTGATTTCTTTTGTTTTCCATTATATTGGCTTCCGATACTTTGAGCATAATGTCACCTTTGATTTTCTCTGTGGATGATAATTTTGTAGTTTTGGATGTCTCTTCATTCATTGAACATATGATTTCCCTTTGAAGAGCGACCCTTGCTACTTTAGCTTCTTTTTCCTTCAGGATGATGTTATCAAAGGAATTGCTTTCTTCATGGAAGCAATTCTGGAGGATCTCTATCTTGGAAATCAACTTCTATTGTTCAACTTCTAGCTCTGCATGCACTTCCAGTGATTGGGCCTGGAAAAATTTCAGATCTATGACTAGATCTTCAATTGACTTTAATTTTTTTTGTAATTGATTTATGATTTCTTCTTGCGTTTGACTTGTCTGCACTCTCTCTTCCATCTCGCTAAGGCTTGTTTTCAGGGATTGAATCTCTTGCTTATCCCCAGCTCTGGCTTGGTCCAGACCTTTATTTATACCTTCTTCAATCCTTTTTTTCATTCTCCTTTAATTGGCATTGTATTTTAGCGATCATGAGGTTTCTTTGTCTCAGACGTGCTTTCATATTTTCAACAGTGAACTGGTTAGTTGTGGCTAACGCTCCCATAGAACCAGTTGCTTCCATAGCAAAATATTCTTCCTCTAAATTATGTCCGTCTATTATGATTTTGTGCTTCTTTACCATGGCATTTTCCCTTTGATGCATTTCTTGCTTCATCATTGCCGTTCTCTTCTTACTGAAAAAATAATTTGATGGAGGAATCTCTTCCTTAGAGATGGGCTCAAGGTCACTAACATATAGGGATCCCAGCTGGGGGAAACTAAAAGTGGATTGTAATGGAGTCAAAGAGGCGATGGGAGCACCTATTTCTATAGATCTTACCTCCTCTGTTTTTTGGGGGGTATTACCATGAATTGTAGATGATGAAGGGAAATCTAGTTTATCAGACACTGGGGGTGTCTGAGACCCTTTTTCCATTCCTGAGTTCTTTTCCTTTTGTCCTTCTGTTTTCTGTGGAGACTCTTTGGTCTCTTCTGGAATTCTCTTTGTATTTTCTTTATCCTGCCCTCCTGATCCAAAACTTGGGGGTATGTTTCCTTGTTCTGGAGGCTAAGTTGATGCTTCTCCTAGTAATACCCTGGGTAAACCACTTCTCCGATGTTTTTGGAAGTTCAAGAAATTGTTTTGCAAGTCAGGTGACAAAGATTGAAACCTGGCCAACACTTCATCATAACTTATAACTCCTCTGAACATGTCGTCACAAGGGGACTGTTCATGTTCATGTGCTTACATATTGCAATTGACTTGGTGATTACATACAATTTTATGGGGATCATATTTCCTGTGATCGAGATTTAGCAAATTTATCTCTCATAATGCAACTGCCTCAACCTTGGAATGCCCTAGATTGAGTAGTGAATATTTCCCAACCTGCACAGGGAAAATAGGCCAGAATCTCTTTTGGGCCATTTTTAGTTCATTCCTGATGCCACCTATTACTATCTGATGAGCCACCTCCCTGCATAGCAGTCTACCAGGGAGGGATTTTGGTAGTGCGTGGGGAGGGATTGAACATCCGAAAACCCTAATGTACGAAAAAGTTTCTTCTATAAACCAATCAGCGATGGCCTTGAGACTTTCCATGACTGACTCAGAAATACGGGGAGGCTCACAGCCATACAACATCTAGTGCACTGGAATCACCACGAAGTGGAAAATTTCGTAGAAGGAATCCTTAGCATTTTCTTCCCACAACTTAGAATGGTATTCATGAATGGGTTTATTGGAGGTTGGGTTCCAACTCCAATTCATYAGAGGGAAAGGGGTCATGAAGCATATGGTGTCCATGATGSAGGCAGACATATAGAAGGCCATTGGTTGGCCCTTGGATTTTGTGGTTTGATACTCTGTTACCTCCTTARATAAATTGTCTGATAGGATTTTATCCCAGTTGAAACTAAAACCTTTAGCTGCTTCATGAAGAAGAGGCACCCATTCCGCAGGGAAATGAGTGGGGMTTTTCTTTTTKAGGAGTCTGCAAAGMATCATGGCTACATAGACCATGTATTCATTTAGTGAGTTTGTGGCATATTTCCTGTGAGTATCGGCCCTGAACTTTGTTGGCACTCCCCACCAACCTCTAATTATATCAGGGTATGTCTGATCTTCCTCTGTGCATTCCTTTCTTTGGAATTCGGTTATGAATTCAACATTATAAATATACTTAGGATTAGGGGGTAGCATGTACATTACTTGTATATGTTCCGGCCTAAAGGAACTGATGACGACCCCACAACTATACAGAATGCTCCTTGTCTTCGCACCTTCTCTCTCTAAGGCCCAATATATCGTGTCATTATATGGCATGAGCTGTGGGCGTGCTGCTATTTTATGAAGTTCATACTCCGCTATGTCCCGGAGTTTGTTCTAAGAATCATGCAGGACGTTCTTAATTTCGTAATCTAGATTCTCGAAGATTTGCCTCCAAGATTTGATAGAATCAATAGCATGGGGTGTGTTATCAACTACGACATCTCCTTCTATACCTGTGCTTTCAGCAATTCCCTCAACTTTCTTAAGTACCCTCTTAGGTGCCATAGCGTTCACACTAGATTAAAAACATGTTTGCAGGTGGGAAAATCTATAAGCCTGGATGAATACAACTCACTCATGATTGTAAAAGATAAGAATAAAATTGGAAATGCAGAGATGTAGTTCTTTTAACCTGTCCTTTAATGGATGTACTGAGACATACAGTAAGACTTTAATGTTTTAAATGAAGAATATGATCTCAAAGATATGCATTTAAACTTAAAAATCTTAATTCGTACTATTACGGATATTATCATATATCAGCGATTTCAACTTGGAGTGTCGAAATGACTGCTTCTCAAAATGCCGAATCCCGAAGCCCGAAAGAAGTTTAGTGATTACTAATCATGTTTTAAAATGACTTAATTCTAGTTTAAGACTTTGTTTTAGAGTTTATGATTTCGCATTTCGGAGTTTTGGGGATCGCGTACCCAAGAGATATGTCATATGCGACCCCCGAATGCGAAAAATGAAAAGCTTAAATCATACGTTAATCATTTGTATTAAAACCTTAATTAATCGAGATTATCCATGATTAAGACTTTCGAAAATCGAGAATCGGGAATTCGTAGACCTATATTTCAAGAGCACTTTGTTACTAGGAAACCCGAAACTCCGAAAGATTTAAGATTCAATGATCATGATTAAGGGTTTAATTAATAAGAATTAAAAGGTACGTTGTGAATAAGCACATTGGGATTTATAACATTTGTTTCCCTTTTTTTATATATTTAAAAAAAAAAAATTAGAACCCCTTTCGGAAATTCGGTACCAGGACTTTGGAGTTGTGAACTTTGGAATGACTGTTTTATGAAACGTCGAATTCTGAATCGCGAAAGG
>JZKD02S1510630.1:116453-129506 GCA_000966675.3 Picea glauca | reverse complement strand
AGTGTCAGGTCGGCCCTAATGTTAAAAGGAAGTGACATAAATGGTATAAATAAAAATCATTATACATTCATTTGATACAAGTCGAATTTTAGAGGGAATAAGAAGTAAAAGAAGGTCGGATTTCAAGGGAGGATGAAGTATTTTGGTGATGTGTTCTAAGGTATGTTATTTTCAGGTCATCTTACCATTTTTGCTATAACATTTTTTCTAGAACGATTCAGGTGGTGTATTGGTGTAACTCTTATACTATTGTTCATTTCTCATTGGATATGGTTGAACGATTTAAGTATAAGTTGAAAAAGGTTTTAAATTGTACTTGATACTGATTCACCCCCCTCTTAGTATCAACAAGTCTAATATAAGTAAAGGTAAATACCCCATTGAGGAATTATATCACAAGTGTGAATTTGGAAATTTCAGCAAACACTTGTTCTTGGGAAAAGTGCACACCTCTCTTGGGGGCTAGGTTTATAGGGTTTGTGAGCACCCTTTTGTGTGCTAGGATTTTATGGTGGTGGAAGCATTTCTCTTGAAGAATATAGGAAATTATTGGCTAGGTTTTATTACCTTATTGATAGGGGTTTCACAGGATACTTCTTGTGTACTTGTGCATGGTGTTTCTTCTTGTGATCTTGGTTGCTGCAACAAATTGTTTATGGTTTAAGTAAAACGATAAAATGGAATGAAATTCATGCTTAAGCCTTTTTTATTGAAAAATAAACATGGTATCAGAGCATAGGTCTTGAAGAACCCATTTCAAAAGCATCTACCAGTCTCCTCTCATTTCTGCAGAACCGTATGACCCTCTTAGGGTTTCCAGAAAATCCGTACGACTCTCCTTTTTGTGGTTTTCTAGCCCTTAATACTTGGACGTTGGGGAAAATTTTTTCATAGAAGAGTATGAACTCCTCCAGCGCACCTCCAAAGACTCTCAGAGTGAAAATCCAAGCATTTTGAAATTTTGGCCCTAGGGTTTCGCAATTTTCTGCAGAATTTTGGCTTTAGGGTTTATGCAACCCATTGAAGGATCCATTTCAGCTCACCAATATTCCTGTGACTTTATTAAGTATTATTGTTGGAATTCATAAGCCCGAAAAAACCTAAAAGTTCTATCCTATCCTAGCCATTAGGTTTTCTAAGTCCAATTGGCGAGAATTTGTGAATAAATTTGAAAATATGAAGAATTGAACCTTAGTGGAAGACATGCTTGATGGATCAAGAAAATTCAGCTACTGGAAGTCAAGGATTCAGGTCACCCTTGAATAAGATGAACTTTTGAGTGTGATACAAAAGACTTTACCAGAAACAACTACCGATGAAGAGAAGGAAATAAGAAGGGAAGAAGATGTCAAGGAAAGGAAAATACTCATCTACTGAGTAAGAGATCATCTCCTACCTCGTATTACTAACCTAAAGTCAACTTATGAAATGTATGAAGCATTGAAATATATGGTTGAAAGTGACAACACCCTCAGATCCCTCACCTTAAAGGGCCAACTTCAAAGTACCAAAATGACAAAAGGTGATACAGTTGCTACCTTCTTTATGAAGATATCATAGATCAAAGAAAAACTAGGTTCCATTGGAGAAATCATGTCTAAAAAATAACTTGTCTTATATACTCTCAACAATCTTCCAAAACACTGGGAACCTTTTCTTCAAAGCATCAGTGGAAGAGAAAATTTACCAATTTTTTATCGTCTGTGGACAGACTATACTCAAGATGAACTTAGACTTAGAAATAGAGGAGTGGAAGACTCCCTTATGACAGCCATGCTCTTGCACTTCATACAAAGAAAGGAGGAAGATTCAAAAAAAACTTTAGACAAACATTCAGAAATGAGAATTCTCCATCGGCCTCAGGTCATAATTAGAGAAGATATGTTTCAGAGATTCAATTCTTTAGATGTGACAAATATGGACACTGTGCAAGAAATTGTCCAACCAAGAAGAAAGGAAGACAACATGCCTCCATCATTGATGAAGATAAGAGATATGAGAAGTATTTACTCTAAAAAAAAAATACAAAATTGAGCATGATTACAGACCTAGGTAAATTGTTTGATCATTAAATTTATAGTTGATTTCATTCTTAATAAGTGAAGGGTATTACCTCCAGTGTGGGATCCCTCATGACTTGGACCATTATCCCTAGTATGGGAGTCCAAACCTTATTGATTTATTATTATGCTAGTCAAGAAGACATAAGAGATCTAGCAAGAAAGTAAAAGAAGACATCCATCCTTCATACTTTAGAGAGAGTTATTTGACTCAGAGGGAGTCAAAACAAAATGAAAAGAAGGAAGAGACAATACCTTCTCCCTCTTCAATAGTTCAGAGGAAGACAAACAATATTCCAAGCCGATCTAGCTGCTCCAGTTGATATGCCCAGAGATATTGCAGTAGGGCATAAAAGGCCTAACTTTGCAGAAGGCAGAGGAACATAAAAAGTCCCTCAAGGGACATCCCAAGAAAGCAAAAGATATTTTAAGGCTACCCTTCATCCATGAGCCACTTCATTGATTCTAAGGTTCCCTATCATGGAGAAGTGACAGGTGAACAGGTATGGCTAAATGCCATGACAAAATAATACCAATACATATTAAGGAATGATGTATGAGATATTTTTCTAAGACCAGAAGGGAAGTCTATGGTGATTTCCAAGTGGATCTATAATATCAAGCATACAACTAATGTAAGTGTTGATAAATACAAAGAAATATATGTAACCAGAGGATTCCCACAAACAGAGGGAGTTGTCTATGATGAGACACATGATCCAGTAAAACCGCTACACTTCCATCAGTATTATCATCCATGAGTTGAAGACTACATTAGATGGATGGGTCCTTGATGATTTTAGGCCTCAGTAAGGGTGTTGTTGATCCAAACCTATATTATTACATTTGTTGAAACAAGGTTTGAGTTTGTTTTTCTCTAACCAAAGACTTCATATTTTCCTAGTATGGAGCCACCCTAATTTAAAAAAAAAGGGGGGGGGGGGAGACAAAATGTAACCTTTCGCGATTTAGAATTCGACGTTTCATAAAAAAATCATTCCGAAGTTCACATCTCCAAAGTTCCGATGCCGAATTTCCGAAAGGGGTTTTAATTTTTTTTTTTTAAATATATAAAAAAAGGGAAACGAATGTTATAAATCCCAATGTGATTATTCACAAAGTACCTTTTAAGTGTGATTAATTAAACCCTTAATCACGATCAGTGAATTTTAAATCTTTCAGAGTTTCAGGTTTCCCAGTAACAAAGTGCTCTTGAAATATAGGTCTATGAATTCTCGATTCCTGATTTCTGAGAGTCTTAATCATGGCTAATCTTGATTAATTAAGGTTTTAATATAGATGAATAACGTCTGATTTAAGATTTTCACTTTTCGCATTCGAGGGTTGCATATAACATATATCTTGGGTACGTGATCCCTGAAAATCCGAAATGTGAAATCATAAACTCTAAAACAAAGTCTTAAACTGGAATTAAGTCATTTTAAAACATGATTAGTAATCACTAAACTTAGTTCGAGCTTCAGGATTCGGCGTTTTAAGAAGCATTCATTTCAACACTCCAAGTTGAAATCCCCGATATATGATAATATCTGTAACATGATGAATTAAGATTTTTAAGTTTAAATGCGTATCTTTGAGCTCATCTTCTTCATTTAAAACATTAAAGTCTTACTGCCTCTCTCAGTACGTGCATTCAAGGACGAGTTAAATTAACTACAACTCTGCATTTCCAATTTTATTCTTATCTTTTACAATCACAAGTGAGTTGTATTCATCCAGGCTTATAGATTTTCTCGTCTGCAAACAGGTTTTCAATCTAGTGCGAATGCTATGGAACCTAAGAGGGTACTTAAGAAAGTTGAGGGAACTGCTGAAAGCACAGGTATAGAAGGAGATGTCATAGCTGATACCACACACCATGTTATTGATTCTATCAAATGTTGGAGGCAAATCTTCGAGAATCTAGATTACGAAATTAAGAACTTCCCGCATGATTCTGAGAACAAACTCTGGGACATAGCAGAGTCTGAACTTCACAAAATAGCAGCACGCCCATGGCTCATCCATATAATGACATGATATATTGGGCCTTAGAGAGAGCAGACGCGAAGACAAGGAGCATTCTGGACAACCTTGGGGTCGTCATCGGTTCCTTCAGGCCAAAACATATAAAAGTAAAGTACATGCTACCCCCTAATCCTAAGTATATTTATAATGTTGAATTCATAATCGAATTCCAAAGAAAGGAATGCACAGAGGCAGATCAGACATACCCTGATATAATTAGAGGCTGGTGGGGAGTGCCAACAAAGTTCAGGGCCAATACTCATGGGAAATATGCCATAACCTCACTAAATGAATACTTGGTCTATGTAGCCATGATTCTTTGCAGACTCTTCGGAAAGAAAAGCCCCTCTAATTTCCTTGTAGAATGGGTGCCTCTTCTTCATGAAGCAGCTGAGGGTTTTAGTTTCAACTGGGACAAAATCCTATCAGACAATTTATCTAAGGAGGTAACAGAGTATCAAACCGCAAAATCCAAGGACCAACCAGTGGCCTTCTATATGTCCGCCTAGATCATGGATGCCATATGCTTCATGACCCCTTTCCCTCTAATGAATTGGAGTTGGAAACCAAACTCCAATAAACCCATTCATGAATACCATTCTAAGTTGTGGGAAGAAAATGCTAAAGATTCCTTCTATGAAATTTGCCACTTCATGGTGATTCTGGTGCACTAGATGTTGTATGGCTAAGAGCTTCCCCATATTTCTGAGTCAGTCATGGAAAGTCTCAAGGACATTGTTGATTGGTTTATAGAAGAAAATTTTTCCTGCATTAGGGTTTTCGGATGTTCAATCCCTTCCCACGCACTACCAAAATCCCTCCCTGATAGAATGGTATGCAAGGAGGTGGTTCATCAGATAGTAATAGGTGGCATCGGGAATGAACTAAAAATGGCCCAAAAGAGATTTTGGCATGTTTTCCCTGTGTAGGTTGCGAAATATTCACTACTCAATCTAGGGCATTCCAAGGTTGAGGCAGCCGCATTAGGAGAGCTAAAGTTGCTAAATCTCGATCACAGGAAATATGATCCCCATAAAATTGTGGGTAATCACCAAGTCAATTGCAATCTGAAAGATTACGGACATGAATAGTTCCCTTGTGATGACATGTTCAGAGGAGTTATAAGTTATGATGAAGTGTTGTCCAGGTTTCAATCTTTGTCACCTGACTTGCAAAACAACTTCCTGAACTTGTGTGGCGATAGTCTGCAACCCTATTTATCGAGACAAGATTATGAAAAATCCTTAAATAAAGAAAATAGATCAGAAGATGATGTAAGAAACAATACTTCTAAATATTTGACCTATCAGGGTATTGCAGATGATAAAATAGCTTAACTGCACCAGAAATACAATTTAAGACCTAGAAACAAGAGTCTACCAACCGCCCCAACGAAAAGGATCCTGCCGAGGCGTGAAGCTGACGAAGCAGCCCCAAAAAATGCTAAGAATCAGACTGCGAAAACCAACACCACTGACACGCAACCTATCAGACCAAAGTTAGAAGGAACACCTTCCGTGAAAACAAAGGTCCCTAGGAGTGAAACCAAATCCACACCACAAAAGAAATCTGAAAAATAAGGGAATGGAGGCCCAAAACATAGAGAGCGACGAAGCCATGGGAAATTTTAGTCTGGAAAATGAAATAAACAAAATCAAGATTCCTATACCTCTTGTCGAACTGGCAAAAAACCCCATATATAGAAAACAAATTGCGAAGATGATTAGTTTTTYAGAAAATGAAAGCCAAGCCAATGTCATTAACTTAGAAAATGACAAGCTGAACATAGTTTTCGGTCCACATTTCAAAGGCACCAAAGACACTGTCRCCCCCTTCTATATCACGTTAACCTTGTTCGACCACCTACTCCATAACTACATGCTAGATTCTGGAGCATCCCAMAATGTAATGCCTAAAKCCATTATGGATAAATTGKGTCTCRAAATCAATAGGCCTTATGGAGATTTATATTCATTCGATTCAAGAAAAGTTAAATGTATAGGCATGATTAAAGACTTGGTAGTAAATCTGGCACAAATACCTGCAAAAAGAATTCTAATGGATGTAGTGGTTTCTGATATCCCTCCGAAATATGGTATGCTGTTATCCAGGTCGTGGGGTGCCAATCTTGGAGGATCTCTCCAGCTTGACATGGCGTATGCTACGATTCCAATTTTTGGAGGTGAGTTCATGCGCCTAGACAGAGAAACCAGGTTGCCATTAACAGTGAGTGATCCACACAACCCGAAAAACTACCCTGTATATATTGTTGATCAAGATTTAGGTAATTGTATTTTATCTATTGATGATGATATTGATGTATGTATAGATGAAATTTGTACAAAAGATAAAACAAAAAAAAGAAAAAATTAAAAAGGATGTATATAGCACTGGTGTGTGGAAAATGTTTTTTGACGGCGCTTCATCCTACTTTGGAGCTGGAGTTGGGGCATTCCTTGTGGCTCCTAATAATCAATTCGTAATCCCCTTTTCCTATAGGCTATAATGGAATGTGGACCACACTAATAATGTATGCGAGTATGAAGCCTTAGTGTTAGGGTTAGAAGCCACTAGGAGAATGAAAATAAAAAACCTCGAAGTCTTTGGTGACGCCGAGTTAATCATAAAACAGGTAAACTGATAGTACCAGGACAAACACCCTCGATTGAGGTCTTACAGGAATTGTGTCTGGGATCTAATCAAAAATTTCTTCTCCTCTGTCAAGGTTCACTACATTCCAAGAATTGAAAACCAATAGGCTGATGCGTTAGCCAAAGCAGCCTCAACATTCACACCCCCCACTACTTTTAAATTGAAGTACCATATACAAATGAGACACAGACCTTCCATACTAAATAACATACAACATTGGCAAGTTTTTGAGGATGATGAACAACTTTTCAAGTTTTTAGAATCAATAGATGAGTTTGTTGAAATGCATGCTGACCAAGAAAACCAAACAGATCCTATTTGGATCATGCAAGAAGGGGAGGACCCCCAAGAATTCCATGATAAAATCGCTAACCACCGAATGCTTGTTCTAAAAAACAAACAAATCCCCAAGGTCCTGATTCCCTTGGAAAGGTTATTTAATCAATATGACATCCCTTTAAGATCCACTTTACAACCCCAACCGAAGGAGGTTGAGGACTGCGATATAGGTACAAAAGAAAATCCTTGGCTAGTGAAGCTATCCAAGTATTTGTCCCCAGAAATCAAAAGTAGGTATGCAGGATTGCTTAGACAATACACAGACGTTTTTGCTTGTTCCTATGATGAATTGCGAACTTATGACACTACTGTAATAAAACACAAAATTCCTTTGAAACCTGGTGTCAAGCCTTTTAAGCAGAAACTCAAACAGATAAACCCTATGCTGCTACTAGTGATAGAAAAAGAAGTTAAAAAATTCTTGGACGCCAAAATCATTGTCCCACTAAGATATTTCGAGTGGGTAGATAATTTAGTTCCAGTAAGAAAAAAAACGACGAAATCAGACTGTGTGTTGATTTTAGGAACCTAAACTGATCGTCACTCAAGGATAATTATCCATTGCCTAAGATACACCAAATTTTAGAGAAAGTAGTTGGAGCTAACATAATTTCAATGATTGATGGTTTTTCAGGTTACAATCAGATTGCAGTACACCAAGATGATAAGGAAAAAATTGCTCTCACTACCCTTTGGGGCACCTTCATGTACGATAAAATGCCTTTCGGTCTGATGAATGCAGGGGCAACCTTCCAACAAGCCATGGACATCACCTTCGTGGGCGAGAGAGACAAGTTTTTTGTTATCTATCTTGATGGTCTAACTGTTTTTTCCAAATCCAATGCAGAACATCTAGTGCACCTGAAGCAAACTTTCGAGAAATGTCATAAATTTGGTTTGTCCCTTAATCTCAAAAAATCACATTTCGCTATGCAAGAAGGTAAGCTTTTAGGTCATATAGTGTCTAAATATGGAATCAAAATTGATCCCAAAATAATTGAAGCAATAGATACTATAAACATCCCTAGAAATGTAAAAGAAATTCAGTCTTTCTTAGGAAAAATAAATTTCTTGAGAAGATTCATCCCTAACTTTGCTGAAATTGTGAAGCTAATCACAGATATGTTAAAAAAAAATAGTGAGACAAAGTGGACAAGTGAAGCCAAATAATATTTTAAAAAAATCAAGAAAGTTATCAACGAAGTGCCAGTCTTGGCAAGTCCTGATTACAGAAAAGAGTTTCAGATTTTTTCCTTTGCTTCCGAACACACTATCGTAGTTGTATTGTTACAGAAAAACGAAGAAGGCTTTGAACAACCTATTGTTTTTTTTAGTAAAATTTTGAGAGATGTTGAGTTGAAATATAATATACTAGAAAAACAAGCTTATGCAATGGTGAAGGTTCTCAAGGCTTTCAGAACGTACATATTACACTCGAAGATCATAGCCTATGTTCCTACAAGCTTTGTTAAAGACATATTGGTTCAGCCAGATAGTGATGGGAGAAGAGGCAGATGGCTAGCTAAGATTCAGGAGTTCAATCTGGAAGTAAAACCCAAAAAATTCATTAAAGTCCAAGGTCTAGCTAAATTGCTAGCCGAATCAAACTTGCAGGCACTTGGAATAAATCAGCTGCAAGAAGACGAGGTTTTCTAGAGATAAATGAACTCGATTTCGCCACACCTACAGTTGAGATTCAAGACAGGTTTTCTACTTCGGTCTGGTACCGTGATATTGTTTTCTACCTCTTGACTCTTCAATGTCCTAGTGGAATAACCCCATATAAAGCTAGGACACTGAAGCTACATGCTATAAAATATTGTATTATAGATGAAAAATTATATTGGAAAGATCCCCTGGGTTTCTTGCTGAGCTGTTTAGTCGAGACCGAAACTGAAAAGGTTACAAATGAGTTCCATGAGGGAGTGTGTGGAGGACACCACGCGTGGCGAGCTACAACTTATAAAATCTTAAGAGTTGGATATTACTGGCCCAAACTATTCACAGATGTAAACACCAAAGTCCAAACTTGTACTCCCTGTCAGTTGTTTACAGGAAAACATAAAGTCTCAGCTTTACCTCTAGTTCCAGTTAAAACTGAAGCTCCTTTTCAACAATGGGGCCTTGATTTCATCGGAGAAA
Organism: Picea glauca; assembly: GCA_000966675.3. NCBI lineage: Eukaryota > Viridiplantae > Streptophyta > Pinopsida > Pinales > Pinaceae > Picea > Picea glauca. Next base: position 120,285 of record JZKD02S1510630.1, on the reverse strand, counting down.
TTCATCCACATTCCAGTGCTTAGCACAAGTGGATTCCAACTACAACGAACTATTTTACTAAGTGGGTGGAAGCTATTCCCACGAGAAACGCGACTGACTCTGTAGTAATCCATTTTCTAGAAGAAAATATTTTATCCAGATTCGGTTGTCCCCGAAAGATAGTCACCCATAATGCACAAGAGTTTAAATCAATGGCTATGATAAGCTTTTGCAAAAAATTTAACATCATATTAGGACACTCCATGGCTTATTATCCACAAGGTAATGGTTTAGCTAATTCATCTAATAAAAGTTTGATAACCGTGATAAAAAAGGTCTTGACTATGAACAAGAAAGTGTGGCATATCCATTTGAAATACGCTCTATGGGATAACAGGATAAGTACCAAAAGGTCAATTGGGATTTCCCCTTTTCAGATGGTATATGGAACTGATGTCATTTTACCGATCAATCTTTCTCTACCAGTAATGAAACTTTGGCAAGATTCAAATGAAGAACCTAACGACATTACCAGGAGGGAAAACCAGCTGGTTGAAGTTCAGCAAAATAGAGCCGAAGTAAACGAAAAGATGCAGAGCTATCAGGATAAAATGAAGGATTTATTCGATCAAAAATCTAAGGATAGAGATTTCCTCCCTAGAGATCTGGTACTAAAATCGGAATCTAGGAGAGAAGACACTGGCAAACATGGCAAGTTTGATTCGATCTAGTCTAGCCCTTATCGAATTTCGGCCTCAGAGGGAAAAAATGATTTTTCATTAGAAAATCTCAATGGATATATTCTTAGCACCCCTATAAATGGGCGATACCTTAAACACTACATGCAGTAATATGTTTCCAAACCCTCATTGTACATACCAGTTTGTTTTCTTGTTTTCTTTATAGTTACATTTCCTTCAGTAAGTTTTATTTTGCTGTAAAAAAGAAAAAAATAAAAATTAAGAAAATGTAGATACAAAACAGTCCAAAATCTAGCAGTTCACAGGAACTTTCTGATTTGTATGAGTCTCTGACAATCATTATGTCATTTTAATTGCGGGAAAATTATTGAAGATTCAGAAGATCAACTACACTAAATGGGTAACCTACATGAATAATCATGATAAATACTTCCCAAAAAGGTAATAAGTAAATGATCTTCTGGTTAAAAATACAAAGAACAATCAAGGTATGAACTTTGAACCGAGAATGCAGGTTAAAATGTCTTAAGGGATACCGATGAGTAATACAATAATTTCGGGTAAAAAAAAATAAAAAAATAAAATAAAATAAAAAATAAAAAATAATTTTTTTCTTGTACTACTAAGTTACTAAAGTTTTTTTACCTTTCCTCCTTTATCATGACTAAACCCGCTCTTCATATAACCTTAATTACTTTCCCATAAGTCTTTGGAGGAAATAAATTTCTCGTCTCAACTTCGGAAGCGTTCAGACTAACTTTCAAAACGAAGATAGGCAAATTTCTATGTTTCTCCTAAACTTTGGCTGAACTGGAAGTATGTCCAGGCTAATCCCAACCTCTTTTAGTCATTCCAGGAAGAATAAACTGATCGTTTTCACTCAACAAAAGTCCCTAAGAAATATTAATGAGTTTCCCCCCAATTTCTCTCTGAAGGAAAAAGTGTCTGAAAGCCAGAAAGAAGATTAACCCAAAGCTATTTAAATAAGTGGACAAAAAAAATAGTAATAATTTAGCAGACATTTTCTGAGTATATTACATATTGATTGATTGCCCACTTCATAATAAAATATATACAAACAGATGATGAAAGGAAATTCATTATATGATTTCCCTCATCTTAACATTTAAATGCTAGAAACTAATGAAGTGGTGTAAGGAAATCCAATGAGGAAAATCTGATAACTTCACCAGGGTACTAAACAGGCTCACTGGCAGTGAAGCAATATCTACATACCTGACAAGGCTGTTATACACGAACTGCAAGATGCTCTGGTAATTTTTCTTCTTTCATGCTGGTTGTACACTATAAGCTTATGGAATCCCCTATTTTAAAGAAAGATGGAATCAATTTACCTCAATGCGAATTCTGTCACATAAAACCGGATGGAACAATTAATTTGGCTTTGATTATCTTGCACAAATCTGAGGTCGGTTTTAGAAAGGGAATCTATGAGAGCCTGATTCGATATTGTTGAATGTTTTAGTTTTGAAAAGTTTTTTGAGGTGAAGGTTTAGATCCTTTTCTTTCTGGTTGATTTTTTTTTCTCCAGACATGTTTTACAGACTGCAATGACTGACCCCATTTACCCAATAAAGGCCCTAAGTCTACATGTTCTCTTCATCCCACAAGGAGACGAGGTCCCCATTTGGAGCCTATGTTGAAACAAGGTTTGAATTTGTTTTTCTCTAACCAAAGACTCTGTATTTTCCTAGTATGGAGTCGCCCTAATTTAAAAAAAAGGGGGGGGGGGACAAAATGTAACCTTTCGCGATTCTGAATTCGACGTTTCATAAAACAGTCATTCCAAAGTTCACAACTCCAAAGTCCTGGTACTGAATTTCCGAAAGGGGTTCTAATTTTTTTTTTTTAAATATATAAAAAAAGGGAAACAAATGTTATAAATCCCAATGTGCTTATTCGCAACGTACATTTTAAGTCTTATTAATTAAACCCTTAATCATGATCATTGAATCTTAAATCTTTCGGAGTTTTGGGTTTCCTAGTAACAAAGTGCTCTTGAAATATAGGTCTACGAATTCCCGATTCTCAATTTTCGAAAGTCTTAATCACGGATAATCTCGATTAATTAAGGTTTTAATACAAATGATTAACGTCCGATTTAAGATTTTCATTTTTCGCATTCGGGGGTCGCATATGACATATCTCTTGGGTACGCGATCCCCAAAACTCTGAAATACGAAATCATAAACTCTAAAACAAAGTCTTAAACTAGAATTAAGTCATTTTAAAACATGATTAGTAATCACTAAACTTCTTTCGGGCTTCGGGATTCGGCATTTTGAGAAGCAGTCATTTCGACACTCCAAGTTGAAATCGCTGATATATGATAATATCCGTAATAGTACGAATTAAGATTTTTAAGTTTAAATGCATATCTTTGAGATCATATTCTTCATTTAAAACATTAAAGTCTTACTGTATGTCTCAGTACATCCATTAAAGGACAGGTTAAAAGAACTACATCTCTGCATTTCCAATTTTATTCTTATCTTTTACAATCATGAGTGAGTTGTATTCATCCAGGCTTATAGATTTTCCCACCTGCAAACATGTTTTTAATCTAGTGTGAACGCTATGGCACCTAAGAGGGTACTTAAGAAAGTTGAGGGAATTGCTGAAAGCACAGGTATAGAAGGAGATGTCGTAGTTGATAACACACCCCATGCTATTGATTCTATCAAATCTTGGAGGCAAATCTTCGAGAATCTAGATTACGAAATTAAGAACGTCCTGCATGATTCTTAGAACAAACTCCGGGACATAGCGGAGTATGAACTTCATAAAATAGCAGCACGCCCACAGCTCATGCCATATAATGACACGATATATTGGGCCTTAGAGAGAGAAGGTGCGAAGACAAGGAGCATTCTGTATAGTTGTGGGGTCGTCATCAGTTCCTTTAGGCCGGAACATATACAAGTAATGTACATGCTACCCCCTAATCCTAAGTATATTTATAATGTTGAATTCATAACCGAATTCCAAAGAAAGGAATGCACAGAGGAAGATCAGACATACCCTGATATAATTAGAGGTTGGTGGGGAGTGCCAACAAAGTTCAGGGCCGATACTCACAGGAAATATGCCACAAACTCACTAAATGAATACATGGTCTATGTAGCCATGAT
>JZKD02S1510630.1:80590-105006 GCA_000966675.3 Picea glauca | reverse complement strand
ATATCTGAAAGTTATAATGATCAAACATGACACATACCATGATACCTGGACCAATTACCTCATGGAGCAAGAGTCTTCTCCGATGCAAGTCCAAGCCAAAGGTGATGGATGTTGTCGCTCCTGATAGGATAGGTCTAATGAAGAAGAAGAAAGATGGGCCCTCCAGGGCCATTCTCAGGTCAATCCTCCTCTCAGTACTCCATGTCTAGGACTTGTGGGCCTCGAGACATGATCTCCTAGTTATCCCTAGAAATCGGGGATAACATCTGGCTCCAACTCGGGGACATGCCCTTGCCGTAGAGCGCATGAGAACCTCAGAATATCTGGTATACACCTGTAGACCTGATCACACTCGAATAGGGCATCAGTAACAAAGGTGGGGTGGTATTTCCACCCCTCAAATTATGACATATATATATATATAACAATCAATATGCATGTGAGGAAACAAACTATCATGAAATGCACTGGTATAATACATGGAAAATTCCTACCTAAGTATACTTACCTATATAGTCATGTGTCTGGGGGGTAGTAACGTTTGATATGTAAACCATTTACTGGAAATTTCATAATCTCTCCTTCCATTGTCTCTAGGTTGAAACAATTCGTACTTGCACAACTCTCGATCTTGCAAGGGCCTCCCCATAGGCTGTCAAATTTTTTGTGCATGTCAGGCTTCTCTTTCGTTTTATCCCACAGCAGGACAAGCTCTCCTTTGGTGAAACTTCTTTCCTTGGCTTTATGATCAAAGGTGTTCTTTATCTTTTCTTGGTTCCTCCTCATTTGACCTAAGGCACTTCTTCGTGTTTCATCTAATTCTACCAGCTGATTTATCCTTCCCTGGATTGCTTCTGTATCTGTGGCGTATTGTTGAGAAAATCGAAGGATAGGGATTTGGAGGTTCACAAGAAGTTTTGCTTCAAGTCCATATACTATCTCAAAAGGAGTTTTCCATGTGGAAGATTTTGTTGTTATTCAATCTTCCCATACTGCATATTTTATTTTACTATCCCATGACTTCTTATTTTCTCCGACAACCTTTTTTAGAATATTCATGAGGTTCTTGTTGGTTGACTCTGCCAATCCATTCCCTTGTGGGTAGTAGTTTGAGGAATGGGATAGGGTAATTCCATATTTGAAACAAAATTCTACCAGAGCGTAGGAGCTAAAAGCTTTGGCATTGTCTATAGTGATCTTGGAAGGGGCGTCAAACCTAGTTATGATCTGATCTTCCAAGAAGTTCATGACTACTTCTTCGGTGACCTTGTTTGTAGGAATTGATTCAACCCATCTAGTGAAATAATCTGTAGTGTCAGGATCCATCGATAGCCATTACTCGAATTATCTTTGAATTCACCAACAAAATCCAAACCCCATTGCTGAAAGGGTGCCTCCACTACTACCGATTTCAAAGGTTGTGCTGGAAGTCTTGGTTTGTCGGAGAAGTACTGGCAAGGTTGGCAAGATCGAACGTGTTTTTAAGTATCTGAAAATAGTGTTGGCCAATAATAACCAGCCCTCAAGATCTTATGGGAAGTAGTACGAGTAGCAAAGTGTCCACCACAATGCCCAGAATGCAATTCTTCCAATATCTTCTTTGCCTCGTCCTTGTTTACACATCAAAGTATAACACCATCAGGATTCTTCCATCCAAGTCCATCCTCGATCAAGCAGTATTTCATAGCCTTCAATATCAAAGCCCTTCTCTTGTAATCCACCAAATGATCAGGGCAAGACAAGTTCTTTAGATAATAAACTATATCGGAATACCATTCGTCATGTTCTAGTTCACTGATCATTACATTCACTTGCTCATTCTCACCCATCTGTATGGCTTCGTGATTGCTTTCAGTCAACATTTGGGCCAGACCTTGTCCTTTTATTATCTTGGTGGGTTTTATTTCTAAGTCATACTCCTGTATTTTGGAAACCCACTTTCCTCGAGTACCCATGCAGTCTTGTTGTGATAAAACATCTTTCACGGCTGGGTACGGGACATAAGCCTTGAGTTTATTGTAACTGATGTAGTTCCTGAAATGTTTGAGGGATTTGACCAAGGCATAGGCTTGCTTGTCTGTGATGGATTATTTCCATTGTGAATCTCTTAGAACTTTTCTCATAAAGGCCACTGGATTTTCATAGTTATTAGCATCCTTCTGCATCAAGACACTTGCAATAGTATCCTGAGATGCAAACGAGAATATTATGAAATCTCACGAAAAATTAGGACTAATCAAGACGGGGGCTTGGGAGATGGCGGTTTTGATATATTCAAAGGATCTGTTGGTCTCATATCCCCACCTAAAAGCAACATCCTTTTTCAGTAGAGTGCTTAAAGGCTTTATCCTGTCAGCAAAATTTGGCACAAATCTGTGGATGAAGTTGATTTTTCCAAGAAAAGATTGTAGGGCTTTCTTGTTGACCAGAGGGTAGACGTCCTTTATTGATTGGACTCTTTCAAGATCAATGGAGACTCCTCCTGGTGAGGCCATGTGTCCCAACAGTTTTCCTTTGTCAATCCCAAAGACAAACTTCTTAGGATTCAGTGAGATACCATACTTCCTGCATCGTTCAAAAACAATCCTAAGGTGGGAGAGATGGTCTTTCCTATCCTTGGACACAACTGTGAGGTCATCTTGGTAAATTTATATGATTTTTTTTATGATGTCCCTGAAGGCAAATTCCATTTCTCTCTGAAAAGTGGAACGAACATTCATAAGACCAAACGACATTCTCAAGTACATAAAAGTTCCCCAAGGTGTAGTGAATGCAGTTTTAAGTTGGTCCTCCCTCTTAAGTAAAACTTGGTTGTATCCTCAGAACCCATCTAGCATAGACATCATCCCTACCCCTGTGACCCGCTAAAGCAAATGTTCCATATTTGGGAGGGGATAATTTTCCTTTAAAGACAACTGGTTGAGGTTGCGGAAATTGACACACAGGCGAATATCACCATTTTTCTTCCGAACAACTACCAGGTTCGACATCCAAGAAGAATACCTGATAGGGGTTATGATACCAGCGTCAACCATATTTTGGAGTTCCTTATGTATTTTTCTTTCCAACTTCGGGTTGATATGCCTTAGCTTTTGTCGGAATGGCTTGACACCTTCTACCAAGGGTATAGTGTGTTCGATGACATCCCCCCTATAGGCCTTTAAATCATCATAGTTCCAAGCAAAGGTGTCTCTAAATTCTCTTATGAGCTTTAGTATTTCCTTCCTCTCTTTCTCGGTGGTCCCCTTTCCTATCTTGACCATCCTAGAGCCCATCTCTGTACTGATATTGAATTCCAAGGCTTCCTCAGCTTGCTTTGGTTCTTTTTCCTTTGAAAACATCATGTCTGTCAAAAAGGTTTTCTAGAGGAATACAACCCTTTGGTAAGGTATTGTTTTGTAGGTTGATGACTTCCAAGTCCATAGAGTTGGCCAGGAAAGCAACTTGTGAATCTGTAAATTCTTTGTTATTTTCCATGAATCTGATGATTTGATCGTCATCCTCGAACACCTGCCAATGCTCCAAATTTTTGGGGACAGAAGGTCTAAAAAGAACCTCCATTTTGCATAGGTCATGAAGAGGTCCTTCGCATGGTTGTAAAGTGGAGTCTGAGACAGCCAAAGCATCAGCCACGTGGTTTTCTTCTCAAGGAATAACTTCAATTGATATCTTTCTGAAGGATTTTGAAAGGGTTTGAGCCACATCTCGATACTTTTTCAACTTCTCATTCTTAGTGGTAAATATCATCAAAACTTGTGACATAATGAGGTCTAAGTCCCCTTTCACTTACAATATTGTAACACCTTTGTCGATTGCTAGATTAAGTCCCAGAATCAAAGCTTCATATTCAGCCACATTGTTGGTGCAAAAGAATTCCAGCCTATATGAATGGTAGAAGATCTCACCTGAGGGGGATGTTAAAACTACTCCAGCGGCTGATCCAAAGCTTGAGTGTGACCCATCGAATTCCAAGGTCCAAATTCCTTATGTTTCTTCAACGGTGTCCATATCCAACTTCCCTTCCTTAATGAACCAATCATTGAGACCACTATTGATGCATAAAAGTTGATCATTTACCTCATCGTGGGTCTCGACTGGTGATCCAACAAAAGGCTCATTATAGACGGTGAAAAATCCTCCTTCAGGATGAGGGATAGTGGCTCTAGACTGCTTCTTATAAATGCTTCCATTTAAGTGTTCAATGAGGTCATTGCAAAGGATAATCCCAAAATTATTTACATCATCTATGATGACCACATTTATCAAGAAAGGAGAACTAGGGCAAGATTCAAATGTCACCTCGAGGTTACACTTTCAATTTGAAAGTCCAGGTCTTGTGCTTCTTCTAAAGTTGTTGGTGACTGGTCCTTAATGTTGAATTGCAAGGTTCCTTCTAAGGAAGACAAGAAGTGATCGATGATGGCTTGTTCTGAGCCCACCTTTGACCGGATCTTTTTGAGGAGAAGGTTGAACCTATCACTAAAATCTATGATACTTTCACAGGGTCCTTTGCAAATGTTGAAGTATTGAGAAAAGGAGTCTTGTGAATGTTCACTATCACACCACCTTATTTTAAAGGCTTTTTGTATTTCTTCAGGGTTTTTTATGCTTCCCTTGGGACACCCATCAATCCAAACTTTAACATCTCCTATAAGGGAACTTGCAAAGAGCCTCATGAAGACATCAAGATGATTTTGGCTAGCCAAATGAAAGTCAACACTATCGCAAAAGTGGATCCAATGTGAGTTTGCAGGGGTGCCCTTTCCTGAGAAGAAAGGTAGCCAAGAGTTTGCATCTTTGGGTAAGTCATTCATTCCACCTTGGATGTTGTTAAAGTCAAAACAGTTGAAACTCTCTGAGTGAGACCATTTGAGGATTTGGATTAATTGGGGGCGTAGGGTTTGTTAGAGTGATGGTCTCCACGGTAGCAGGATTTGAATATTGTCGCCCGCTACGGGTCGTCATTGATGGAGTTGCCAGATAGTTTTCCTGAAACTATCAAAGAACAGGGGAATAAAGTCTAGTGGAGTTGCCAGGTAAGATTGTAAGAGAAAAGGTCCTTGAGGAAAGGCTTACCAAAATATTTGTCATTGAGGAAGATTGACTCAGTGTTCCCCGACAATAGCACCAAAATGTTATCGCATAGTTTGTAGTTTAGGTCACAGGCTAAAGGATAGAGGACAAACTAGTGCAACAGGAACCTTCCCCACCCACTATCACCTCGATGGGGAGGTTCTTTCTATTTAGGGAGGTTATCCTAGGGGATACGTCCCCAGTAACCTGGGGTTTGAAGAGGCAGAAGATACAAGGTCAAGTTTTAGAGTTCCCTCCTCACAGGTTACCACCAATGTCAGACAGTCCGATTAATCAGCCAATAAAAGAAGTGTATGCCCCGTAGAAAACACTTGCCTAGAACAAGACAACAACAACACATTATATATATATATTCAGGCTATAAATCAAAGGATTAGTACTTCTTTGACTATCTGATATTATTCAATAAGAAATTGTAAAGCAATAGATATAGAAAGAAGTCAACGTTTTGTCAATTAGCTATAAGAGATCATCAATTCATCAATATCTACCAAGATGACTAAGCCAACAATGTGTCCAATCAATGATTTACTCAATAAAAGCTTCAAATAATCATTTAATTTCTTATATCACATTTTTGATGCGCCAAGATGAAATATTCAACTATGATGTCAACCTTAATTAGGTTAGCAATGTTAGTTAGGGTTTCAAATTTTAGAGTTTTAAAGGTAGTTTTGTACACTAAAGCTTCAACGTTGGAGATCAAATCAGTGCCTTAGGGTATATGAAGTCAAAGATAAGGTCACAAGGTCTCGAAAGGATGATGACTCAGAGACTAGAAGGTAGGGTTCTATGGTGCTGCAAAGGCAAGGCCCTAGAATCAAAACCCTAGGGGAAAGAGGGTCACTCTGGTGTTGCTTGAGCAAGCCTCATGCTCTTTCCTCCTTCTCTAAATCAACTTAGCAAAACGGCTAGCCTAAAGTATAAGTCTAAGGGAGAAAGTGTTGCAATAACAAGGCTTTCAAACCCTAGAAGGTGAAAACCCTAGGTGTATGCAATCTAGGCCTAGGACGTCTCCTCTTTTCAACTTATAGACTTCAACGCTAGCTCAGAAGAAATAAGACAAGTGTAGCAACGACTAGGCTTTATCTCTTTTCTTCAATGGATAAAAAATTTCTCAACAAGGGGACATGTAACAATAACCTACTTGTGTGCTTGTTACCTAGGGTTTTAAATCAGCAATACAATAAGCAAATGCAAGAAATTATACCTACAACCATTCACTTAAGAAGTTTTGCAAGAAAATTTACTTACATGTCATGAAGAAAATCACAAGCAAACCCTAGTTGTAAACCTTCCTTGAGAGAAATGCCATAAATGCCAAAAATATCCTTCCAATAGCAAGTGCGCCTCACTCTAGACAACAAATCTACCCAAGTAGGGCACGAAAATCAGATCTCACTTGTGTGAGTCAAGTGTGTTATCTCAAAATGAGGGAAAACATCCTCAATTTATATCATCCAATGACCCTTAATTAAAAATTAGGTCATTAAAACAACCGACAAGGCTAATTACTAAAAATCATATTGTTTTACATTTAACTGTTAAATAAAACCCTAAATGAGCAATAAGCAGGACGTCAAGCCCCTGTGAGGGAGACGTTGGCCCTTTTTAGGGAAAATCTCAGGACTAGAAGACAAACATTAGTCCTCTCTGGGCCTCCAAACTCTGCCACACGTGCCAAACTACCCTGTAAAGCTTCCACACGCTAGAGGTGACATCAAGGATCTTTGGAGGATGTCTTGAGTCAACAGAGGAACACATTCCACCTGTAGTGGGTCAACCCCCTAGGGCTAGGCTCATCCAAGGCGTCCTAGATGAAAACATCCTTCTCCTTCTCTTTTTCAAATGCTCGATCAATCACTGTCATGTCTCTTCCCCTGATGAGGTCCCAGCAACCATCTGATGGGCTCTTCAGCCCCATGGAGGTCCGAACTAATCATCTCCACACGTGTACCGGTCCACCTAGTACCTGTCCGTCAGGTATGATCCTGCACATCAAAAACTTCGCCCTCCATGGGCTCATTAGTCCTCAAGATCATATCAATGTCAATCATATTTCATCATTAATTTTATCAAATGCATGCATAAGACCCCTAGCATATCATCTAATAGCTCAAAGACATTACACTGACCTACTATACAAAGCTAAAGAAAAAGACAAGGTAACCTATTGGGACAACATCCATAAGGAAAGGAAAGTTACCAAAGGATATCATCCAAGCCATGTAATACGAGGTGGTGTGGTCTAAGGATGCCCAAACATAGTGAAAACCATGGGTGGATATTATCCATGGGTGCCTGTGTAGGAGGCGAGTTGTACCTGTCATGGATGCAATTCTTTCCTAGCCCTTTATTGCCTTTATTCTTTCATTTATTCATTTCTTTTTCTTTCTTTTTATTTCAAGGTCTAACTAGAGGACACTGCCTTGGCTTGGTTACCAGAGCTGACTGTGTTACCCACGAGTATTTTCGCAGAAGTGATAAGGTTGGCTCGTAATGAGACCCCCTTTCCCTTGGCCATGCAACCAAGGGTCATTTCCCTGGCGTGGTAACTAGATAATTTCAATGTCATACTGCTAGGTACTTATGAACATAATGGGATGGATTGTGATGAGACCCCCCATCCTCTTGGCTAGATCTTGTTTTATTATTTTTCTTTGAGTCCCTCTTGTTTCTTATCGAGAGGCTTTTTATTGCCTTCTCGAGGATCCCTGGGCGAGGCATCTCTAGGTTTTATGGATTTTATATTTTACCAGCTGCTTTTACCCCCTGGGTCTTTAACCCCTTCTTCCCACAGGATAAAGTGTAACCCCACAAATAGGTCATCCCAACTTCCGGACTAGGGGAATGGGATAGATGAATAGGAGATAAGATGTAAAATGATAATATGGTGGGAGCAGACGATGGCTCTTCAAAATCCCCCCTGGTGACTAACCAAAACCTATGGATACAAGCTTTCTAGGGCACCCCATTAATCCCCCCAACCATGGTCAAGTGAGTTAGTGTAAGATCCAAGCAGTTGTCAGAAATGTAAGGAACCTGATGCATATATCTGAAAGTTACAATGATCAAACATGACACATACCATGATACCTGGACCAATTACCTCATGGAGCAAGAGTCTTCTCCGATGCAAGTCCAAGCCGAAGGTGATGGATGCTGCTGCTACTGACAGGATAGGTTTGATGAAGAATAAGAAAGATGGGCCCTCCAAGGCCATGCTCAGGTCAATCCTGCTCTTGGTACTCCATGTCTAGGACCTGTGGGCCTCGAGACATGATCTCCTAGATATCCCTAGAAATCGGGGATAACAAAAACCACAAAATCCTCATTCAGATCTGAAATCCTCAGGATTGGAGTGTTGGTTAACAGTGTCTTCAATTGCTTGAATCTTCTCTCACATTCTTTTGTCCATTGAAACTTCTTCTCCTTCCTCTGGAAGGAAGTGATAGGGTAAGCTATCCTTGAGAACCCCACAATGAACCTTTTGTAATAACCAACTAGACCCATAAAGGATATGACTTATGTTACATTCTTAGGCATTGACCATTCTCTGATGTCCTCAATCTTCTCAGGATCTATGACTATCCCATCCTTTGAGACGATGTTCCCCAAGTAATGGATCTGCTTTTGATAAAATGAGCATTTCCTCAAATTGGCATACAACTAGTGCTCCTTTAGCACTTGAAACACCATCCGAAGATGTTTTTCATTCTCTTCCTCTGACTTGGAATACACCAGGATGTCATCCAAAAAGACTATGACAAACTTCTCTAGATAGTCCTTGAATACACCATTCATCAAACACATAAAAATAATGGGTGCATTTGACAACCCAAATGAAACCATTGTGAATTCATAGTGACCATACCTTGTTTTGAAGGTGGTATTAATGATGTATTCATCCTTTATTCTTAACTGGTGAAATCCTAATCTAATATCTATTTTCAAAAATACCTTAGCATCCTTCAACTGCTCAAAGAGATCATCAATTTGTGATAGAGGATACTTGTTATTAACAGTCAATTTGTTTAACTACCTGAAATCGATGCACAATCTCAACATCCCATCCTTCTTCTTCACAAATAAGACTAGGGCACCCCAAGGTGACACACTTGTGTGTATATACCTCTTTTTCGGCAGCTCTTCAAGCTGCAACTACAGTTCTTTCAGCTTTGGCGTACTCATTCTGTAAGGAGCTTTCGACACTGGAGCTACTCCATGCATCAAGTTTACAGAGAAGTCAATATCTCTTTTCTGGGGTAGTCCTAGTACCTCCTGGAATACATCCTCATACTCCTTTAATACCACATGGTCTTCAATATTTGAGACCTCATCCTTAGATTCTTCCCCCACATGGGATGCAGATAATTGACAGCCTTTCCTGTAGCACTTCTTCAGCTGCATTGTTGAGATTTATCTAACAACAACTGCTCTGGGAATTCCTTGAACTGTCCTCTAATTCCCTTCCTTATCGAGGCAAGTGAATTCCTTGTTACAACAATCTAATATGGCATGGTGATTGTCCAACCAATCCATACCAATTAGGAAATCATAAGAACCTAAAGGCAAGATATTCACGTCCTCCTTATTACTTAGTCCATTCATGTCCACTGGAAATGATTTAACCAATTCTGTAAACTTTCTCTTGGTTCCTGTATCCAGCTTCACTAACCAATATTTTCCATGCTTTCTTCTTGGTAAATGAAAAATTTCCACCATTATTGGATCTACATAACTATGACTAGATCCTGAATCTATTAAAATAGTAAAGGCATGGTTGTTGATCATACCTTTCACTTCAATCATGTGCGACTGATATTCTGCTTTCTTGTTGTCCAAGGCTGCATAGATCCTTGGTATTCTACTTCCCATGTCCTCCACTGTTTCCGCCTGCTGAACATTGTGGAAAGCTCTCACTTTTTCATTTATGTGGGGGCAATCTTTGTACCTGTGGTTTCCTTTACAACCCCAACATTCCATAGGTAGTTGTCTTAGCATTTGCCCACCCACTTTAGCCTTCCCGTGCTCTCTAAAAGATGGTTGTCCTTGAGGATTGTTTCTAAAAAAGGGTGGCTTATCTCCCTTCTTCCTATGATCCATCTTGAAATTATTCTTGTCTTCCCAAGCCTTCCAGAAAGTAGTCTTTTCATTTTGTTGCTCATACAAGCATTTTTCTCTCCTTATAGTTTCTTCCATAGTCTTAGGGTCATCATACTGGATCATGTCACCGATGGAAGGTGGAATTCCACTTAGATACTTTTGAATTTTGATAGTCTCATCTTTGATGAATAGAACATACTTCAACAACTCCAAGAACCTTAGTTTGTATTCATCAATGGACATGCTACCCAGCTTGAGTTCAAATAACTCTTTCATCTTTCTATCATAGTATCTTTTAGTCAAGTATTTCTTTTCAAAATAATTCTTGAATTCTTTCAAAGTAACATCTTTATCTCTAATGTGATGCACCTACACAAGATGATCCCACCACATGGATGCCTTTCCTTTCAATTGTTATATTGCAATTCTTCCTTCTGCATGAGAGGAATAATTTTGTAGTTGGAAATATTTCCTCATGCCAAGAAACCATGTTTCGATATCTTCCTCCTTCTTGTTCTCTCCATCAAATGTAGGAGCCTTAATCTTGTTTATTTCTCCCTTTACTTCATCCACTCTAGATCTCCTATGTTTTATGGTAGGAGATTGGCTTGAACTACTGCATGCTTCCTTATTGTAATGTTTCAGGGAGTGACTATGATGCATGATAACGCTTCTTGATCTTCTTTTCTTCTCAGGGGGTCCATGACTCCCTGATTTACTTGAATCACCCTCCTTATCCAACTTATTTTCGATCCTTTCCAAGATCCGCATCAACTTTAGGTTGAATTCACCCTGTTGTTCCTTAGATTTCATAATCTTCCTGCTATATGCTCAGTGAGTTTGGGCATCTCTCTGCAATCTTTCAATGATTTTCATCATACACCCTTCCTTATATATCTCTTCTCCATGCCCATTGGAGTTTGAGCCTTCTACTCCCAAATGGATATCCATCCCTTTATCTTCATTCTCTGAGCTGGAAGCATTCTGTGCCTCCTCCATTCCTCTACACTCAGTGTCAATTTGCTTCAGTCTCAACACTCCTTGAACTCTGCAAACACAACGTGCAGACAACCATAATTTGTCAGGCCATCATTCCTTAACAAATCCCATAGAATTCATAAACTGAATCCAATTAAAAAAAAAAATCAGATTTCATGAATTTTTCTGAGCTCTACTCAGTTCTGTGATAATTTCAGGCCTTAGCCCTTTTCTCTTATCCCCAACCACTACGAACATGGGTTGTGACCAAGCACTATATCAATAGGTGCTTAATCAGGACTTTGGGTTCTGAAGTCTTCATAATACTTCACCACAGACTCTCGGAGTTCCAAATTAACGATCTCGTGAAGTAGGGTGGATCAACGGTCCACATCTACCAAACATCTAATGGATGACACTCGTTGTGGAACTTTTGTCATTAAATCTTCATAAATTCAAATCTTTAGGACTTCAGGTCTTTGGAGCTTCGAAACTTTGGGTTCTGGAATCTTTCACGCTTGTTTCCTTCCAATCTCGCAACTTTTGAAATTTTGAATTCTCTATCCTCCAAGCCCACATAGTACAGCTGCCACCAACTAAGGCGATGGAACATGGTACGCCTAGGAAGGTCCATGTCACCCAAGTTTTGTCATCCAGACCCACCATGTCTTCCCTTTCACTTCGAAACTTCGAGTTTCGGGAGTTTGTGCATCAACACATTCCCCTTCTCCTGATTGCCACAGTTCCAAACTCTCCTTGGATAATCGACATTCCTTATCTCTCCTGCCACCAATGGTCGAGATCCACTTCACGATTTCTTTCTTTGGAGGTGTTCACCTCTCTTCACTTCTAATCATTCGATTTCGCGAATTCTGAAGGGTTCTCGCAACTAACCCATGCACGACTTCACAAGATCTAACGATCGAGATCTCCCCTCAAATCTACAGTGTAGATCTCTTTCGGGACCTCTAAGCTTCATATTTCATAAGTTTGTGCCTCAGCACACCCTGCTTCTCCAGATTTTCGAACTCTGAAAGGCTTCCAGGATAACCTTCCTGCACCTTCTCCAGATCTGATAGTCATAAAAGGGTTTCCCTTCCTTCCGAACAGATCCTATTAACCACATTACTCTGCAGTCCAATACCACTTCTGTCGTGGTTTTACGACACCGCTACTCCTCCTGATATTTATAACATGACCAAGGTAACTTATTGGAACTCAGGAAGGTTTTGATGTCCGAAATTAGTCCCTCCAAACACAATTCCCACCTAAAACCTTGGTCCAAAGACCACTTATCCGACCCATCTAGTCTCAGTAATGAACCTTGGCTTTGAGACCATCTTGAGCCACCAACAAGTCGGGCAATGCTACCATGCAAAAATACATACATACATACATATAAGATGCATTTTAATCAAATTAAAATACTTAATCACAATAATCAAAGAATTATTGCTACCATACATAATCAATGGATATAACAACAATTCATACATGCAAAGGAATACATGAAAACATACAAGCATTACAAAACATGCATAAAATACATAATTAAGCACAACAATTATACTTATCTTTTGTTTGGATTAAATCCACCAACTGTGTGTAGACCATCCACGAACCTCCCAGCCTTAGACCACGCTACTCATCACTCTCAAAAATAGGTCACCCCAAGATGGGACTAAGCTCCACTTGGCAAGGGATTCCTAGGCTAGGAAAGGTCAACAAAGAGGTCACACAGTTTCAGAGGAAATATTCTCTCCTAGGATCCACTTACGCCCACTGCCCGAAGACTCTCATTCCCCACATTCCTGTCCCACCCTAGGAGTATACACCTTCACTATCCTACAGTCCTTCGCTTGCTAAACCTCCCTTTCATTGGGCTTCAGCAATAGGTCGGACCGGAATTCTCTAGTGAGTTCTGTGGCAGCAACAAGAACCCTTCTAGGAGTTCTCACTTCCTCTGCACACTCTCTCACTTGGAGAGAGTCGCTCACAGGCCTGACAACCTGTTTCTTCAGTCAATCTTTGACTCAGATCCAATAAAGTGCAGGTGACAACAACACCAACAGAAAAATGGTTATGGACACCCAAAAATGGTAACAGTCGAGCACTAAGACACAACATGACTCATGAAATTGATGACAACAACCCAAATACGGTTCAGTGCGAACTCGGCTCTGCAAAAGTGGATAGGCTGGGTACATGGCTCATGCAGGTTGGTGGTTCTGGGTTTTCAAAGGTTCATGGCTATACAAAGGGAAATCCCAGAGGCCAATAGGGTAGATGGCGGTTCAGTCCCCCAGGTTTTCTCTAGTTCCAGGAAACATGCTCAGAAACAAGACACAAAGGGAAATGACTAGCTCTCGAGTTTAGACGATGGATGCCGAATGGGGAGCCAAACCCCAACAGAACTGAAGTTTTAGTTTTTAGCTGCATGCACCCAGGTCAACACTTGTCTCCCTGGAGCTACATGCTCTACAATTGCATTCATTCCCCTTTCCCAAGAACTTAGGACAACACTCATCAATTGTCCACCTTAGCCTTTAGGAAATAATAATAAATTATTATCCTCCTTTAGAAGCAAGCCCCCTAGCTCAGCCCCTAGGCCCAAACACTTAGCCTCCTCCCTTACCCAACCTTGTGGAATATTAGACGCCCATCACTCTTTCTTCTTGGTCGGACTACATGCAACGATGTTTTATATTTTATTAATGATCTACATGATTAGATATACAAAATCAGGTTCATTGACTTAAGCATATAGGCTCTCTAGCCTAATAAACACACAATCCCACCATCTTATATACACTTGGCTCACCAACCTACAAAAAATGTTTACAATTCATAGATACAACTGAGGCTCGTCCTTGGTGTATTACAATATCGGTGGCCACCCAGCTCTTCCAACTGGCTCACATACAATTTTCATCTTGGCAATTTTTTTCTAGCTTTTGGGGACCATTTTGAGGCCCTAAACAATGTTTTTTGGGCTCACCATAATCACACTGTAGATAGAGTCAAAGTGTGATGTAAAAATGTGTAGTCCTCAGATAGAAATTTCCAATGGGCTATCATGTGCCTAAAATGGATATTGTATGGAAAAGTTATGACCCCGGGAAGTTGATGTACCAACTTACCCCATCGGGGCCCATGTGAATTTTGGCGCTTCATCTCCTAGGGTTAGGTTTTTGGATGTGTAGGATTTTTTATTACTTATTTATGATAAAAATTCCCAGAGGCCTCATTGTAATGTGCACGTGCAAATGTTCATAGCCACCACATATCTTCTCATAGATTAGCTACCACCATTCAAGCAAGATTGTTTCATTCTGCATTTTACAGTTTCAACATATTTATGCATTTTATAGTTTTAGGAGATTTCATTATTGAATAGAAATTAAGTTTCATGGTATCTCTGTTACTGTTCACTGTATCTCTATTTTATTGTTATATATCTTTTTTTCATTTCCTTCCCCTTATAAATATGGATCAGTGGTATCAGAGTGGTCTGATCTTCATTTGTTTCTATGTGCATGTTCCCAATGAGGTTAGGGTATAAGCAGTTGGGACTCGAACCAGTTGAGTCTTTGCAATATCGGCCTTTCCAAACCCGACGATCACCCATGGGGGGATAAAATAGAGATGATGGGGAAAGAGATCACTTTAAAATGTTGCTCAAGGAATCCCTCATGAGATAGAGGAACGAGATGATGGATAATTTTGTGCAAATCCTTCGACGTCTTCCAACATGTGACACATCTTCCTTGAGTGGAGGCATCACCCCCTTCAAGGTACATATCAATTTTGATATTCCTATATTTGAAGGTAAAATATATGCATATGTTGTAGGAAAATGGTTAAACCTTATAGAATGGTATTTTTATGTCCATAACTTTTCCGATAGAGAAAATATTACATTGTCACTCCTTAAGGTCGTCCCCCATGTTAAATATTGGTGAGAAAATTTCTGTGAGAAAAAGGCAACAAAGGAATCTACATTATTTGTAGTTTCATCCACTTGAGGTTCTTTCAGGGATGTTATTAAGGAAAAATACTACCGTGTTGGATGTTATGACAACTTATATACAATATGGACAACATTGCAGTAGGAAAGGGACCAAACAGTGCCATAGTTCACCAATGTCTTTCATACCTTGTGCACCAAGCTGGGTATCAGAGACTCCAAGAGACATATGGTGCTCAAGTACCATAGAGATCTTCATAGATACATCCATACATAAATGGAATTTTTGTATATCTCATCCTTGGGTGCAGCCTATCAATATGGTATCAAAATTGAGCAGAAGCTTAAGAAAAAGACGCGATAGTTTGGGTCTGTGAACCCCTCACAATAGAAGCAGAGAAAAGGAATCCCCAACCCACAAAACAAAGGATAGAGAAAGGATGGACAACTACAAGACAACTAGTATAAGCCGCAAAAAATAAGGATAATGGGAAGACAAATAAAGATATTGAGAAGTGGTGTGAGTTCCATAAGATCCCCTGACATAACATTGTTGAATGCAACTCAAAGAAGTCATTGGTGGCCGAGGTGAAAGCCTCTGAATCAGATGTGGGTTCTGACTATGAGTTAGAACTAGAAAAAGGGAGATGAATCATTGACGCAAAACGTAGTGCCACCATTTCTACCGCCAAGATCCATCCTAGTGAACCTGATGAACCAAAGGAAGGTGAGCACCTCTTTCATTCACAAATGTGGGTGAAGGGTACTCCATTGCACTTCATCATTGACAACGATATCCAGAAGAACCTCATCTCAGCATAGGTCATCAAGAAGTTGGATCTGCAAACAACACCACACCCACAGTCATACACCATCGGATGGCTTCGCTAAGTGAGAAATATTTGTGTTAGCCAACAATGTCTCCTCCCCCATGACATCAATCCCTTCAAAGATGAGGTATTGTGGGATGTCGCCTCTCTTTAATTTTTTCATGTTGTTTTGGGCCAACCTTATTTATGGAAATGTCATGTTGTATATGATTCTAGGTCTCGTAGTGTTATTATTACTTTGGACAAGAAATTGTATATGATACTCAAGGTAGTCCCACTTACTTCCACATCCTTGATCTATGTCAAGCAATGCAAGAAGGTCATCTCTCAGATCGATAATTGTGTCTTTTTTTTTATTTGTGCTCAAATTAAGGTTTCATCCACATACATGGCCTTCGTGGAAGTTCTCTCCACACAACATAAGCAAGTGGATAATTTCATGGAAGAACACAAACACATATTCTCCTCACCCACTAGGGTACCTCTGCACTGTCAGGCCAAGCATTCAATCGATTTGACCCTCAACACACCGCTACCCAATGGGATAGTCTATCACCAATCTCTGTCAGAAAATGCAGAAATCAAGTGCCATATCTAAGAGTTTCTCGAAAAGGGACACATATGAACAAGATCATCGCCTTGTGGAAGCTTAATTGTGCTTGTACAGAAGAAAGACATGACCTAGTGACTTTGCATTGATTATTGGGCTCTAAATAAAATCACAGTTAGGAATTGGTACCCAATTCCTAGAATTGATGATCTCCTTGACCAACTCAAGGGGGACAAATACTTTAGTAAGATTGATATGAAGTCAAACTACCACCAGGTCCCAATAGAGCAGACTGATGTATGGAAAACTACCTTCAAGTCCAAAGAAGGTCCTTTTGAATGGTTGGTCATGCACTTTGGCTTGACGAATGCCCCATCAAATTTCATGAGGATGATGGAAGATATATGGTGTCCTTTCACCAATTATTTTGTGGTGGTGTATTTGGATGACAAACTCATCTTTAGGAAGAGTTAGGTGGAACACTTGCAACATATTCAGCAAGTTCTGCACACTCTATGACAACACAAGCTATATGCAAATTTGGAAAAATGATCCTTCGACATGAATAGGGTCCAATACCTATGATACATTTTTTATGAGCATGGGGTTCATGTCGATCTAGCCAAGATCCAAGTGATTCTTTATTGGATAGCCCCAACCACACTCATTGAGCTTCAAAGCTTCTTATTCCTTACCAATTTCTATTGTAAGTTCATGTTGGGATTCTCCCACGTTGCATGGGCCCTTAGCCAAGTGACTAGAGGTGGTGTCAAGGAAAATTTCATGTGGGGCCAGTCACAATAAAAATCATTCGATGATTTGAAGCAACGCTTGTGCTTAGACCCGATGCTCTCATTACCTGACCTGCAACATCCTTTTGAGATTGAGACAGATGCTTCAGACTGTAATGTGGGCACAATTCTCACTCAACAAAAACATCCTGTGGCCTATCATAGTGAGACATTATCAGATATCGTCCATAAGTACCCCACTTATGACAAAGAAATGTACTCCATTGTACAAGCTTGCTGCCAGTGGAGGAATTACATTCTCTGGAAGGAGACAATCTTCCACACTGATCATAAGCCTATGAAGTTCATGAAAACACAAGGAAAATTGCAGAATGACTGCAATTAGAAGTGGTCCACATACTTGCAAAAGTTCCATCTCAACATTAAGTATAAGACAGGGAGCACCAACCACGTCGCTAATTTCCTCATTTGACCTCCAGTTGTAACACTTTCCACGGTGCTACACTCCTGCATACATGAGACCTATGGATGGCCCCAACTCTACCAGAGATATCATGACTTTGCCACTTCCTACCATATGTTGGGAAAAAACACAAATGTCACTAATTTCCATCTTCAAGACGAGTTGTTTTTCCATCTGGTCCATCTCTGCATCCCATCAAGAGAGCAAGAGAAGTTAATTTTGGAATCTCACTAAAGTCAGGTGGCAGGACACTTTGGCATAGAAAATACAGTGGCAATGTTGCATCAACATTTCTATTGGCTAAAACTTCGGTAGGATGTCAACAATTATGTTAAGGTCCTAACCCGAACATAGGTAGAAAAATATATTCGGATGTAAGAAAGGTCAATATTAATAAGGACTTGCAATAAAATAGAATATGTCAAATGTAACAAGACCTAATAGAAGCTTCCGCTTCTAGAAGGATCTTCCTCTGGATGCTTCTTTTGATAGACATATTTAGTATAAATAGGAGTCAAGTGTATGAGAACCCTAGCTTGGAGATTATTGTAATAGAGCTCTGCTCGACTAGAGGTTGCCCCCTCGAAGAGGCCCATGAACATTTCTCTCAGAATTGAAGTGTTATTTCAGTTGTTATTCTTATATCATGTCAGTGTTATTGTGGTGATTGTTCTGGTTATATTGTTGTTATTCTGCCATTTCTAGCATTTTATTTCTGTTTTGCATACTTTTTATATCTCGTATATTACAAGTGGTCTCAGAGAACTTTCCTTAGTAGAAATTATGGGTAAATTTTTTTTCCAGGGTAGAGACATATTTCGACGTCTTTAAGCCATAGATATTTGTCGTTACGCACATAAACCTGTGGTTGAGGGATTCATACACGTAGGAAATACAAGTGGTTCTTAAGCGCACATCTGTTGGCCACCCTTGTAACCCCTGTTGTTACCCCTTCGAGTGGTAGCGCATCAGACAACACCTGTGTATGGATCGGCCTAGATTTCCTGAAGCCCTATTTAGATAAACCAATCGACCACCTAACTGTTATAGTGCCATCGAGAACAACCCTCAGGAAGATACTCTCTAGTACTTGGGTAGTCAGGTAGTATGGATAAGGGTATGGTCTATCCTCCTTAGTTAGTTCCCTGAGATATTGGGCCGAGTACTACTGTTGGACCCCGCACGTATATCAGAGAGCTATAGCACAGCGAAAACCCTTGTATGTAGAACCATTGAATACCTAACCCTTGGGGGTAGAAACAGAAACAAATTAAAATAGACAAGATCTATTATCACGCAATTGTGTTCAGGTTGCCAAGTAACTACTCTTTTCTTCTTGGTTAAACATTTGGTCATTTCATCACTGCAATATTCTTCAGATCGGAGTATAACTCCGCAGATGTAAAAAAAAAAAAAAAACACATCTGGAAATTTTTTCACCATTATTTGAGACCCATTCCATTAGATTCATCTCTTCGCCCTTATCACATTCATACATTTCATTTTTCGGCAAAAAAAAATTTCCCCACCCACCCCTTTTCGGTTCCCTCGTCCTCATGGCCCATACCCACAACCAAGACTTGGCAGCTCACTTCAATACCTTGCAATCTAGTCTCACCGAGACCCAACAAGAAGTGAAACAACTTAGTGCCAATGTTGTTGTCATTAATACAACCATGTAGTCCTCAATGGAGGAAATCAAACAAGACCTGACCACCTAGCTTGAATCTGTCTTTCGTCACTCTGCACCAAACTTCATATCCCTATAGATAACCCTTCCTCTGACTCACCCCCACATACTGAAGGTGAACATTCCTCTCATTCCCATAACTTTCAGCACCATTACTTTCAACGTGACCTACGCCTTCCGCGGGTGGATGTGACCAAATTTGATGGCTCGGACCCCACTGGTTGGGTAACCCAAATGGAACATTATTTCTCTTTATACATCATTATAGATGACTTGGAAAAACTTCGGTATGGTGTTCTCCATCTAGATCAAGAATGTTGGCAATGGTGGTAATTGAGAAAAACTTCCTGTCAAGGGTATATTGCTTGGACACACTTTGTCTTCCCGTCAGGTCTTGCACGACTTGTGTCATTTCCAAACCGGAAATTAAGAAAAAAGGCATGTACACCCCTCTTCCTACTTCTGATAGGCTCTGGGAATCCATATCAGTGGACTACATGTCGAGCCTTCCTTCAACCAAGTAGGGAAATGACTGTGTTTTTGTGGTTTTTGATCAATTTTCGAAGATGGCAATTTTGGTCGCCTGCAAGAAGAGAATCATAGGAGAGGCCACTTCCAAGCTCTTATTAGAACAAGTGTGGGTACATTTTGGGATACCAAAAACCATCATATCATATCGGGACAGTCGGTTCCTTATCACATTCTAGTCAAGGCTTTGGTCATGGTTGGACACCAATCTCACCAAATCCACTGCCTTCCACCCCCAAACAAATGGCCAAACTGAGGTCGCCAATAGGATGATTGTGCATATCTTGCACATGTACAATTCCAAGAATCTGTGCACATGTGATGAGAGTCTTCCCTATGTACAATAAAGTTACAACAAAGCCTAAGGATGATTTTAGGGGCTAAATTTCGCTCATGGGCTAATTTTCCATGCTTTTTCCAAAAACAAAATTCGTTTTTCTAAAATTTATTAGCCCAAATTCTATAGAATAAAATTATCTTACCTTAAAAATAGCCCAAATTTTATAGAATCTATATAAAATCCTTATAAATTTGAATATTTTTACAAAAATATCGCCAATATTTTATAGTTTGCATATTAAATACTAGTACGATTCGCCAAGGTTTCTACATTTTGAGATAAATTTCCATCCTTAAAATTATCCCATACATAGCTTAACCAGACACAACCCTTTTCAGGTGGGGTTGGTATTTCAACCATTGGGTCCCATGGATGTTGCACTACCCCTTGCTTCTACACAGAAAGATTCATCCCATGCTAAAACTAAAGCCAACAAAGCTACCTAGTTCATTGAACAAACCTAACACATCCACAAATAGGTTCAGGATATTTTGCAGAAGTCCAATGCGAAGTACAAGCAGTGCCATGATCAACACTGGGTGCCACACAAGTTTCAGGTGGGAGATAAATTAGTTTGGTTGCACTTGTAGAAAGAATGCCTTATAGGAACCCATCAGAATCTTCGTCCACTTTGCTATGGACCTTACACCATCACCAAGGTTGTGGGTGAAAATTATTTTGAGCTTAACACTCCCCCATTCCTTGGCTTGCACCCATTGTTTAATATGGACCTCCTTCGACCATACTTTTCACCATTATTGGACACCTTAGAGATAACAAAAAAATTAATACCGGCAGATCTCAACCCTGAATGGATGGAAAAAACATCCACTTATCATATCGTGGACACACGGGTCAAGGGAAATCACCAACATAAGCTTTAGCTTTATCGTGTTGTCAAAGTGGGGCAGCTCTAACACCAAGGAAAGTGGCTCACCCATGGCCAAATTCAACAGAAATTTTCTCATATGATGGGGGAACTCAACGCAATGGAGACTATTTCTTCCTAAGGTGGGAGGATTGATCCAATTAGATAGTAGTGGCCACCCACCCCTTTCAACTGGCTCACATACAATTTTCATCTTGGCAGTTGTTTTCTAGCTTTTCGGGTCCTAAAATTTTGGGGTCATTTTGAGGCCCTAAACAACATTTTTTGGGACTGCCAGAATCAAACTATAGACAAACTCAAAGTTTGATAAAGAAATGTGCATTCCTCATATAGAAATTTCCAACGAGATATCGTGTGCCTAAAACAAAGATTGTATGGAAAAGTTACGACCTGAGGAAGTTGATGTACCAACTTACCCCATCAGGGACCACATGACTTTTGGCGCTCCATCTCCTAGGGTTAGGTTTTTGGATGTCTCTGGTTTCTGATTACTTCTTGATTCTAAAATGTTCCGGAGGCCTCATTGTAATGTTCTCAAGGGAATACGCATAGCTGGCACATCTCTTCTCAGAGATTGGCTACCACCATTCAAGCAAGATTGTTTCATTCTTCATTTTACAGTTTCAACAAATTTCTTTATTGAATATAAGTTAAGTTTCATTGTATCTCTGTTATTGTTCATTGTGTCTCTGTTTTAATGTTATAAATTTGTGTTTCATTTCATTCCTATCATAAATCTGGATCACCCACGTGGTTTATATATAATTAGTCTAGCTTGTGACCGCTTGATCTAACCCTCATGGCTTAGGGCTAGCTCAAACACTCATGAGATAGAATAATTATATATACAAGTCACGAGGGTTAGCTCAAGTGGTCATGAGTCATACGTGAGATATATCTCCTGAAGTTGGGGAGATTACAGGTTCAAATCTCTTGATTCCCTTGGGGTTAGGCTCTGTAATCAAGGCTACTAATTTACCTTGTTTATCATCCATAAAATCATGGAGAAGTACTTGAAGAGTTTTCCATGAAGTTTTTCTTAAAAATATATATATTTCAAAAAAAAAAAAAAACATTTATTTCTAAGATAAAAGTTGAGATATTACATTATGCATGCAACTGCTATAAACACTTGAGAAAAACCATAAGTTTAAAAATTTAACTTGTCTCAAGGTCTCGAAAAAACCTAAATTTCTTATTACATATTCATAATATAAAATGTGACATATTCACCAATAAGAAAAATTGAGATATTACATTATGCATGCAAATGCTATAAACACTTGAGAAAAACCATAAGTTTAAAAATTTAACTTGTCTCAAGGTCTCGAAAAAACCTAAATTTCTTATTACATATTCATAATATAAAATGTGACATATTCAACAATAAGAAAAACACATAAATATGAGATAAGACACTACACCGATTATTACAATTAAGTATTCTATGAAATAACATTGCTCATATGCTTAGTTTTTTGTGACGAAGTATAAAGGATGCTACATTACTCATTAGACCATTCTCAACATTGCAACATCTTTTGTAGGGGTTTGATGGTTTAAAACATCATTGATAAGGACCACAACTTTTTATGTTTAGCTTTACATTCCATAACCTGTTACTTTTTTTTTCAAAACCTCAATTATTTTTATGCCCTACATATTGATGGGTCCATAACTTTTTCCTTAGCTTCTTATGAGTTGATGGACTCAATTTTTTTTCTTTCAAAACCTCACTTATTTTTATGCTACATATTGATGCGTCCATAACTTTTTCCTTAACTTCTTATGAGTTGATGGACTCAAAATTTTGTCCCTGGCTTCGTAGAATTCATTGCAAATTTAACGTTGAATCAATGAAATCTTACAAATTGCAACGAGGCCAAATGTGTGCATGAAAATTTCATGTTTGCATCAAGGGTAGTGTGTTCAAAGAATTGTGTCGACATGACACACATAACATGAACCCAAGGTTTATTGAGAATGTATTGTACATAATTTATCTTCATTTATATTAACTTATATATAATTTATATTATCTCACATAATTTAATTTACTTAACCAAATCTAATTTAAATAATTCATTCATATTCACTTATAGATATATTTAAATTTGATATTCACACAAACTATTTAACCCAAGATATTGGTTTACTTGTCAAATCTCGATAGAGTGATTGGTTTCGATGTGTCTTATTCTGCATGGCGACCTCGATTTGAAACCCGTCATTATTGGGAGAAGACATCAAAAAATACAGTCATGATAAGAATTGGGGTGACCCAAACCGGGACAATCCTCGAGTGATTTTAACAACTTAGATACCCCTAAATCACAGTTTCTCAACTACAAATTAGTCTCACAATTTACAAACACACTAACAAACAAAAAAAAATACTTTCTTACTTATCTAATCAATATAGTCTAAATTTTTCATTATAAAAAATAAGTAAATAAAACATTTGTTAGTGACTTTTATCGTTTCAAACTCCTAAAACACAAACCCATATACAACATGCACTTATTGCCTAAGTGGAATCAATAGACCAATTTTTCCAAACAATATTTGATAATAATGAAATTTTCATGTTATCAAAACATTTTACAAGTGTATGATTATTACTGGTACCTTTCTACTAACCTAAAGACAACAACTATATGAACTTACAATGTTTTTATGTAAATGGTGTGTTTGTCATTTTGAAAATGTATAGTATAAGCTAAATAAAATTTGTTATATTGGCTTACATTGTTTTGTGTAAATGATTTTTTTTTCATTTTCAAAATGTAAGGTGGAAGGTAAGTTAAATTTGTTTTATATAGATACTTGCAAAATTGAATAATTTATGAAGGTAAGTGTATGATGGTTTTTATTGATTAATATAAAGTTATTATTTTATAGTTTATGGTGTAGAATTCATTTACTTATGGTGAATGTATATAATAATAAATAATAACATTAGATATGAAAAATATAGAAGATGTTTTAATTTAAAGTAATTTATATAAGTTTTAAAGGTTTGTAATTATATTTAAACTAGCATGAATTTATTTTAATTTTGGATTTACTATGTGTTGAGAGGAATGAAATTTATATAGGTATAAGTTTTTTTTCAAATTTTTTCAATTTCAATAAAATATTTTATTTTTAGTAATTTGATTTTTTTATACATAATAAATTTAAAATTAAGATGGATTTACGTCATTTTTTTGTGTGTACTTCATGTTTA
>JZKD02S1510630.1:53988-79555 GCA_000966675.3 Picea glauca | reverse complement strand
TTTAATTGAAATATCTCTTTTAAATTATAATCAACATTTCTATTGGCTGAAACTTTGGCAGGATGTCAACAATTATATCAGGTCTTGCACGGCTTGCGTCATTTCCACATCGAACATTAAGAAACAATGCATGTACACTCCTCTTCTTACTTCTGACAGGCCTTGGGAATCCATATCGATGGACTACATGTCGAGCATTCCTTCAACCAAGCAGGGAAATGACTGTGTTTTTGTGGTTTTTGATCTTAAGATGGCAATTTTGGTTGCCTGTAAGAAGAGCATCATAGCAGAGGCTACTTCCAAGATCTTATTCGAACAAGTGTGGGTACATTTTGAGATACCAAAAACCATCATCTCATATCGGGATAGTCGGTTCCTTAGCACATTCTGGTCAAGCCTTTTGTAACAGTTGGACACCAATCTCACCAAATCCACTGCCTTCCACCCCCAAATGGATGGCCAAACTGAGGTCGTCAACAGGATGATCGTGCATATATTGCGCATGTACAATTCTAAGCATCCATGCACATCATATGAGAGTCTTCCCTATGTACAACAAAGTTACAAGAAATCCATACATAGTTGAACCAGACACAACCCTTTTCAGGTGGGGTTGGTATTTCAACCATTGGGTCCCATGAATGTTGCACTACCCCTTGCGTCCACACAGAAATAATCATCCCATGCTAAAACCAAAGCCAACAAAGCCACCTGGTTCATTGAATGAACATAACACATCCACAAACAGGTTCAGGATATTTTGCAGAAGTCCAATGCGAAGTACAAGCAATGCCATGATTAACACTGGGTGCCACACAAGTTTCAGGTGGGAGATAAATTAGTTTGGTTGCACTTGCAGAAAGAACTCCATACAGGAACCCATCATAATCTTCGTCCACTCTGCTATGTGTTAGCGATCAAATAATTCATTCTAAAATTTGTTTGAAAAATGATGCCTCATCTTGTGGAATAATTTTGAATGCCTTCCCAAGCTCTAAAAATAGATCTTAAAGTACCATTGGAAAGCTCAGGATTTCTAGATGTCAATCGACTATTCAAGTGTGTAAAACGAACTCTCCACGATTCATAAATTTGATTTTTCCCAAGGCAATTTTCATTATAAAAAAAATTGTGCTTTCAACAGATATTCTTCCTTGAACTTTGCTACTTAGTCGTTGAAAGCTCTACTTTTCAATAGCTAAAGGGTTGTATTCATGACAAAAGAGCTGGTGAAACTGCAGACAGGGCAGACAAGTTGTATTTTCACTCAGATCCAAGTTTTTCTTAATCAAACGCCTGGAGAAGAGTTTCTAAAGATGCATAATAATTAAATACATCATATTTAAGGTTTTATCTTGATGTATGATGTGTTTAAGAAGGTGGAAAAGTAAAATTGGTGACCTAGCTTATTAGCAGAAAACTGTCTTTTTGGCCAAAGGTGGAAAATTCGAATTATTTCACTTCCTATGAAGATTCATCGGCCTTGGAAGGATTTCTACATCTGTCAAATATTTTGGAGGACATGAAGACTATCAAGATAGAGTTTGACCCCTTAAATAATATATTTTCCTATTTAATTGAAACTGTTTTTGACTTTCCATTTTTAGTATTCTTGATCCATTTTGATAGGATCTCATCCTACACTTGTTGTATCTATTTTGATTTGTATATTTTTAGCAAATCTGATCCATCTTTCAAGGATCTGGATTTCATCTTGTAAGGCTATAAAGCTAAAGACATTTGGAGATAAAGGGGTTCGATTTTGGATACATAAGTTGATTATATTGTAAACAAACTTTTTCATGATAATACAAATCACAGTTTTCTCTCTCTATTCATGTCAGATTCTCATTTTTTTTTCTGTAATTTTTATTAAGTTGTTTTAGCTACAAAATGACTGTTATCTCATTGGTTAGCTCATAACTTGATAAATATTTGCTTGTCATTGTTTATTAAATCCTACACTTGGTATTTGGTTTATAAGCATTGTCTTTTCATCCTCTTTAAGCTACCATCTGATCATTAATCCTTGAGAGAACTGATTCATTTGATTCTCATTTTGACTGTCTGAATACCTCACTATAATTGAGTTATCCTATTGATCCATATATCCAAAAATACAAAAACAAGTTTACCTTAAGTTACCAAGCATCTTTGTCTTGCAACCACAAAGAGTTTCTTGGAGTGATAACACTATGGACCTTACACCATCACCACGGTTGTGGGTGACAATTATTTTGAGCTCAACACTCCCCCATTCCTTGGCTTGCACCCATTGTTTAATGTGGACCTTCTTCGGCCATAATTTTCACCATTATTGGACACCTTAGAGATAACAAAAAAATTAACACCGACATAGCTCAACCCTAAATGGATGGAAAAAACATCCACTTATCATATCGTGGATACACAGGTCAAGGGAACTCACCAACATAAGCTTCAACTTTATTGTGTTGTCAAAGTGGAGCAGCTCTAACACCAAGGAAAGTGGCTCGCCCATGGCCAAATTCAACAGAAATTTTCTCATATGATGGGGGAACTCAACGTAGTGGAGACTATTTCTTGCTAATGTGGGAGGATTGATCTAATTTGATATCAGTGGCCACCCACCTCTTCCAACTGTCTCACATACAATTTTCATCTTGGCAGTTTTTTTTCTAGCTTTTTGGGTCCTAAAATTTCAAGGTCGTTTTGAGGCCCTAAACAACATTTTTTGGGACTACCAGAGTCAAACTATAGACAAAATCAAAGTTTGATGGAAAAATGTGCATTCCTCGAACAAAAATTTCCAATGGGCTATTGTGTTCCTAAAACAAATATCGTATGCAAAAGTTATGACCCAAGGAAGTTGATGTACCAACTTACCCCTTAAGGGACCACATGACTTTTGACGCTCCATCTCCTAGGGTTAGGTTTTTGGATGTCTATGGTTTCTGATTACTTCTTGATGCTAAAATGCCTTGGAGGCCTCATTGTAATGTGCTCAGGGGAATATGCGTAGCTGCCACATCTCTTTTAAGAGATTAGCTGCGACCATTCGAGCAAGATTGTTTCATTCTTCATTTTACAGTTTCAACAAATTTCTTTATTGAATAGAAGTTAAGTTTCATTGTATCTTTGTTATTGTTCATTGTATCTCTGTTTTAATGTTATAAATTTGTGTTTCACTTCATTCCTCTCATAAATCTGGATCACCCAGGGGTTTTATATATAATTAGTCTAGCTCATGACCTCTTGATCTAACCCTCATGGCTTAGGGTTAGCTCAAACACTCATGAGCTAGAATAATTATATATATAAGTCCTGAGGGTTAGCTCAAGTGGTCATGATTCATATGTGAGATATCTCTCCTGAAGTTGGGGAGATTACAGGTTCAAATCTCTTGATCCCCTTGGGGTTAGGCTCTATAATCAAAGCCACTAATTTACCTTATTTACCATCTAGAAGATCATGGAGAAGTACTTGAAGAGTTTTCTATAAAATTTTCCTTAAAAATATATATATTCCAAAAAAAATAATAATAACATTTATTTCTAAGATAGAAATTGAAATATTACATTATGCATGAAAATGTTATAAATATTTGAAAAAAACCATAAGTTTAAAAATTTAACTTGTCTCAAGGTCTTGAGAAAACCTAATTTTATTATTACATATTCAACATTTGTGACATATTCATAATATAAAATGTGACATATGCCCCAATAAGGAAAACCCATAAATATGAGATAAGACACTACATCGATTATTACAATTAAGTATTCTATGAAGTAACATTGCTCATATGTTTAGTTTTTTGTGACGAAGTATAAAGGATGCTACATTACCATTCTCAACATTGCAACATATTTTGTGGGGGTCTGATGGTTTAAAACATCATTGATAGGGACCACAACTTTTTATGTTTGTGGGGTCTGATGGTTTAAAACATCATCATTGATAGGGACCACAACTTTTTATGTTTAGCTTTACATTCCATAACCTGTCAATTTTTTTTTTTTTCCAAAACTTCAATTATTTTTATGCTATACATATTGATGGGTCCATAACTTTCTTCTTATGAGTTGATGGACTCAACTTTTTTTTTTTTACAAAACCTCACTTATTTTTATGCTCTACATATTTATGGGTCCATAACTTTTTCCTGAGCTTCTTATGAGGAGTTGATGGACTCAAAATTTTGTCCCTGGCTTCTTAGAATTCATTGCAAATTTAACGTTGAATCAATGAAATCTTACAAATTGAAACGAGGCCAAATGTGTGCATCAAAATTTCATGTTTGCATCAAGGGTAGTGTGTTCAAAGAATTGTGTCGACATGACATACATAACACGAACCCAAGGTTTATTGAGAATGTATTGTTCATAATTTATCCTCATTTATATTAACCTATTTAATTTAACATATATCTAATTTATATTATCTTATATAATTTAATCTATTTAATCAAACCTAACTTAAATAATTTATTCATATTTACTTATAGATATATTTAAATTTGATATTCACATAAACCACTTAATCAAGATACTTATTTACTTGTCAAATCTTGATAGAGTGATTGGCTTCAATGTGTTTCATTCTGCATGGCGACCTCAATTTGAAACTTATCATTATTGGGAGGAGATACCAAAAAATACAATCATGATAAGGATTGGTGTGATCCAAACTGAATGCAATCTTCAAGTAATTTTGACGACTTAGATACCCCTAAATCGCAATTTCTCAACCACAAATTAATCTCACAATTCACAAACACACTAGCAACCAAAAAAAGATACTTTCCTACTTACCTAATCAATATAGCCTTGATTTTTCATTATAAAAAATAAGTAAATAAAACATTTATCAATGACCTTGATCGCTTCAAACTCCTAAAACACAAACCCATATACAACATGCACTTTATGCCTAAGTGGAATCAATAGACCAATTTTTTCAAACAATATTTAATAATAATGAAATTTTTATATTATCAAAACATTTTACAAGTGTATGATTATTACTGGTACCTTTCTACTAGCCTAGAGACAACAACTATATGAACTTACAATGTTTTTTTCTAAATGGTGTGTTTGTCATTTTGAACATGTATAGTATAAGGTAAATAAAATTTGTTATATTGACTTACATTGTTTTGTGTAAATGATATGTTTTTCATTTTCAAAATGTATGGTGGAAGGTAAGTTAAATTTGTTTTATACATTGTTTTGTGTAAATGATGTGTTTGTCATTTTCAAAATGTATGGTGGAAGGTAAGTTAAATTTGTTTTATATAGAAATTTGTAAACTTGAATAATTTAGGAAGTTAAGTGTATGATGGTTTTTATTGATTGATATATAAAGTTATTATTTTATAGTTTATGGTCATGTACTTATGGTGAATGTATATAATAATAAATAATAACATAAATATGAAAAATACAAAAGATGTTTTAATTTAAGTTAATTTATATAAGTTTTAAGGGTTTGTATTATGAATTTATTTTAATTTTGGATTTACTATGTGTTGAGAGAGGGATGAAATTTATAGAGATATCAGTTTTTTTCAATTTTTTTTTAATTTAAATAAAATATTTTATTTTTAGTGATTTGATCTCTTTATACATGATAAATTTGGAATTAAGATGGATTTACGCCAATTTTTTGTGTATTTCATGTTGAGCACTAAAGAAGTTACACATCTCTCTCATATTGGGATGTAGAAAGCACTTAACAATGAAAATAATATTATTTTTTACTTTCAATCACTTTCTTTGTATGTATGTATGAAGTTGATATGAAAATATTTTATTTATGATTAACATTGAAATATTTTTTTTGTTATTAATAATTTTTTAAATGTCACATGTCAACTCCATGTTGAGTATGGAAGGAATTACACATCTCCCTCATATTGTGTTGTAGACAACGCTTCTCGATACAATTAATGTTTAGTTGAAATATCTCTTTTAAATTATAATTAGCATTTAACACATTAAATAGTAATGATGCATTCAAATTTGTTCAATATTATAAGTTTTAAATTACAAATTATAATGTAATATAAACCACTATTCCAAAAATAATGTTTCAATTAGAAATTTTTGAATTCTAAAA
Source organism: Picea glauca (assembly GCA_000966675.3). Taxonomy (NCBI): domain Eukaryota; kingdom Viridiplantae; phylum Streptophyta; class Pinopsida; order Pinales; family Pinaceae; genus Picea; species Picea glauca. Next base: position 73,456 of record JZKD02S1510630.1, on the reverse strand, counting down.
CTATTATGAAAAGCCTTTGAAGTTTAAAATGTAGTTAAATTATTCGAGTAAATAAGTAGGAAAACCCCTAATTAAAAGGAAAAAATGGTACTATGTCAATAAAAGGAAAGAGCAGATTTCACAAATATCTAAGCTGGATCCTAAGAAGTTCTGGAGCCAAATTCTAAACCACAATACTAAAGAAAATAATATGATTCCCTTAAGGGACTGGAATTCCTATCTTAAAAGTATTTACGAGTTCCCTAATGCCATGGACACCATTCCTATTGTCCCTACAGAGGATGAAATTTTTTCTTTAGATGACATAGAGTTTTGGGTTAAGAAACTTGCAAATGGGAAAGCTAAGGACATTGAAGGTTGCCAAGCTGAAATTTTTAAAATTTGAGGGCCTATCCTTATCCCTCACATACACAAGCTCTTTAATTTAGCAATTAAGTAGGGATTCCCTAAGCCCTGGACACAAAGCCTCATTATTCCTATTTTTAAAAAAGGGGATAGAAACATTCCCTCTAATTATAGGACCACTATGATTAGCTCGATTTTAGTCAAGCTTTATGGAATTATTTTGGAAAAGAAGATTATCCTTTGGCTAGAAAATCACGGTAAAAGAGCTAAATGATAGGCAGGGTTTATGATATATCATTCAACCATGGACCATCTTGTTACCTTTAGGATCATTGCAGAGGAGTTCCACAATACTAAAACCAATATTTTTTGTTGTTTTGTTGACTTTAAAAATTATTTCGACATGGTTCCTAGGAAAAACCTTTGGAGTAGGTTGGAAGAGATAAAAGTGCCTCTCAAGTTGAGGGTTGATGCAATAAGGATGTATGAGAACATTATTGCTAAGTTTAAAAACACCAAGGGCTGGTCAAAAGAGATTAACTACAATATTGAAGTCAAACAAGGTTGTCCCTTGTCCCCTACCCTTTTTGGCATATACATTGACAAGTTAGAATATTTTTTGGAAAAAGCAGGTTGTGTCAACCCTACTCTCACTGGTATATTCATAAATATTCTTCTTTATGTTGATGATATCGTTCTTATGGCAAGGAGTCCCCATGATCTTGAAAACTAACTAAGAGTCCTCAATGATTTTTTCTCCAATATGGGCATGGCTCTTAATACTGATAAGACTAAGGTCATGGTTATTAATTCCAAAAAAATCACTTATGATACCTTCGTATATGAAAACAACAACTTAGAGGAAGTGACGTCATACAAATATCTTGGAATTCATCTTCACCACAAGCTCAATTGGAATTATAGCATTGAGAAAAAGATTATTTGGGGATGGAAAGCTTATTATGGGCTTGAAAACAATTGTAATTCATCCGATCTTTGGATTTGGGATAAGAAGAAACTCCTCTTTGAGACTCTTGATACACTTATTATTCTTTATGGATGTAAATTCTGGGGCTGTAGTATCTCTCGTGAATCTTGGAGAAAGATAGAGAAAATACAAAAGAATTTTATAACTTATAATCTAAAAATTAAAGAAAATACACCCTATCCCATCCTACTCTTAGAAAAAATCCTCTCCTTCATTTAGAGAACGGCTATGAATAGATACCTAACGTATAATAACAAGTTAAATAACATGGAAGACAATAGGCTTCCTAAAATTGCTTCAAAATCTAGTCATAACCACCATCGACTCAAGCGAGGATGGCATAAAGATGCCTAGTCTTGGCTAAACTATTGGGGAATCATGGAAGACACCATTTTGAAAAATAAATATACTATTAAAAATGTCATCAAATCAAAATTTAAGGAGAAAATGTGGTGTGATAAAGAGCTAGAGGAAAAAATAAAGTTAAGGTATTGTAAGGATGTAATCAACCCTAATTTAGAAGATCAAAATTATCTATATTTTTTGACGAGTGTAAAGAAAATAATAAGAATTGCTAAGATAAGAAAAAATTCTCACGAGATCCAAAGTGAAATTGGGTGTTGGTTAGTTCCTAAAATGTCATGGGATGAAAGAGTGTGTCACCTTTGTGACACTAAGAAGGTTGAATATGAAAAACACGTTGTCTTAGATTATCCAACCTTTACCTAGATTAGATCTCATTTTCAAAATATTTGTCACGCTACCAACCTTCCTAACCTCTTAACTCAACAAAACTATGGTGATCTTGAAAAGATTCTCTTAATGATTTTCGAGCACAGAAACAAAATTCTTATTATCACAGGTAATCACTTACCCTCTTAAGATCCAATAAATTGATTCGGTTTTAATAAACACTAGTCATCATCATTATGAGAATTATAGAAACAATTCAAAACCCTTTTATAAAAAGAAAATAATATTAAAGGAATGTTTCATTTTTGTTTTTCTTATTCTCACTCATGTGAGAGTGAATCTTATGTGCTAATTACTAAAGAACTAGGAAAAGCATACAACTAAAGGTTTTTAAAACTCCTTTTATTTTCTTGTACATGAATTTAGTTTGCAGTTATGGTTAATGGAAGACATTTTATTAAGTGTAAGGAGATGTGAGAAAAAATAAAAAATAAAAATGGTAAAAGAGGGGAGAAACCTTTTCTTATGTTTTTGTACATGAATTTAGTTTGCAATTATCGTTAATGGAAGACATTTTATTAAGTGTAAGGAAATGTGAGATAAAAATAAAAAGAGAAATGGTAAAAGAGGGGAGAAACCTCTTTTTATATTATTGTACATGAATTTAGTTTTTGTACAATTATATTATTGTACAATTATTGTACATGAATTTTCTTATGTTTTTGTACATGAATTTAGTTTGCAATTATCGTTAATGGAAGACATTTTATTAAGTGTAAGGAAATGTGAGATAAAAATAAAAAGAGAAATGGTAAAAGAGGGGAGAAACCTCTTTTTCAATTATTGTTAATGGAAGACATTTTATTAAGTGTAAGGAAATGTGAGACAAAAATAAAAAGAGAAATGGTAAAAGAGGGGAGAGGAGAGGAGAGAAGAGAAGAGAAGTGAAAAAAAAAAAGAGAGTAAAGAGGCAAAAGACAAGAAAAAGAAAGGGTGGGGTGGAGAAATAGAGGATAAAAATAAGAATTAAAATAGAAAAGAAGAGAAGGAGGAGGTAAAAGGGAAAAAATGAAAAGTTAAATTTATTGTTCATATTTTTGCATTTTCTCCTTTAAAACTCTACCCATGGAAAAAATTTCCTTAAAATATCAACCTTTACCTTAAAAACTCATGAATGTGTAATTAATATCAACCCATATCCATAAATCTACAGAAAATTGGTCATTATTGAAAAACATGAAATTTTAGGGAAGTGAATTCATTGACAAATAACACATCTAAAAAATGGGGAAAATTTAAAAATTGAGGAAATGAAGAGATTCTTACCTTTGGTCCAAAAGGAGGACCAAAAAATACGTTGGTGCACATAAATACTCCCAAGGAATTTGACAAGAGGGTCTCCACAATATCCAAATAACTATCAAGCACAAAAGACCCACCAACAAAATCAAAATGGAGCCAATACAATGAATTTACGTAAAAATGTATATAGTTACCAATTTGATGAGAAATCTCTAAAGTTTTCATTTTTTTAGAGGTCACATTTAGCTATTGGTTTTACCCATGTTTCAAAAAATGGTCATCCCAATAGCACCATTTTTTTCGAGATAATTTTTAGACGTTTTGAATTTTCTTAGTTTTAAAGTATCAACATTTTTTTCAAAAGTTGGATTTTAATTTTTCAATGTCTGTTTTTTTAAGATAGTTTTTCTCCAAAAAAAATTCAACGTTTTTATTTTAAAATCTAAAAATTGACATTTTCTAAAATTATTAAAAATCTTATATATTTTTTATTTTTTTTCAAAGTTTTGATTTTCATTTAATTATATATCCTTAATTAATTTAAGATACCATACATTTTATGAAAAAAACATGAGCGCTGCAACTTGTTAGTTGATTCCTTGTACCCACATGTGTAACCTTTAATGGTGGCTAACATTGGAGGTGGCACCGCCCCCTCCTTTCAGAATGTGGTGGTTGGAAGAAACCACCCCTCATCCCATCCATGGCTCAACTCCCCACCATGGCTCAAAATATCCAGTACATGCAAGAACATGCCCTTATCTACAAATTTATGAGATATTGGCCATCTGAAAAGGCCCTCGTTTGATGGATCAAGACACATTGGAAGCCCAAAGGAGAGGTTGAACTCAAACTAGGATCTAAGAGATTCTTCATGACCATCTTTAATCTAGCTAAATACCAAGAGAGGGTATTGCAGGGTGGTTGTAATGTCCCCAAGGGGAACATGATAGGAAAAAAATTGGTTGTTTATCAATTATAGTTATGGTTATACTCGTTATATTTTATTAAAATAAAAAAGGACTTTCCACAAACATATTATATATAACCCATAGATAGCCATTTTGAAAAACATGTTGCATACACCAGAAATTAGAAGAGATAATATGGCACTTTATTAATAATGGAATCTTGATCACCAATATAATGTCTAGGGTTGTTATAGCAGTTGTGACAAATCAACAAACAATAAACTAAAAACCAAAACCTGGTGTAGTGCCTTGATCCCTACTAGTAGATGGCTTCTCCAATCTGTAGAAGGCTAACTCCAAATCTCCAATCCTCCTCCCAGAATGATGCAATAACCCTATACAACTTTGTTAAAGATGATGATGAGTTGATCCAACAACACCTGCTGCAACAATCCGACCACACGTACTCGAAACATCTCTGCAATTTCAGGTAGAAGAAGGCCCCGTAGGATGAGACTGGAAAACTAGTGGGGCCTTGCATGACAAGGCTAGAAAACCAACGAGGGCGTCACAGTACACCCTATGTTCAAACCGTGGGGGTGAATTTGGTATAGTTTCCCAAAATCCCTGGAGCACCTGCGGAATTAGAGTACGACCTCGTACGTAAGGTTTTTCCAATCTCCTTTACAAGACGATCTTCCTTCTACTGAAAACCAAACCCCAAAATTGAATCTCCAATGGAATATTGGATGGATTCCCCTCTTGTTTAGGATCCAATGGGAATTCGGGGTGGATTCCCCTCTTGTCTAGTTAGGGTGGATATTGGACCATCGAAACCAAACCAATAGTGGAAGGGTTTTGCTAAACCCTAATGAAAAAGTGGCTCCAAGAGCACTTCCAAAAATGAGAGATAAAATCATAATGCCAAAATGAGGCTCTACCCATCCTTTTATCCTTTCTCCATGCCTTCTATAAATTTTCATTTTTTGACCAAATCAAATCTAACCTTATCCCCTTTTTGACTAAATCAAATATGACCCTTATCCCCCTTTTTCTTTCACTTTAAAATTAAAAGTCACTTTTAATAGATAAGTAACTTATTAATCCTAACTAAGTGACATTAAATAACCACTTTTACCTCTCTTTTTCTTCACTGACAAGCCAAAAAAAGTCATTTCCACTATCGAACAAGGGGATCCAAAAATGGGGACATGACAAATCCGCCCTTCCCAAAGATTGTTTCTCCTCAAGCAATTCCATCATGACCTGATTCTCCATCGATTGATCTAGACTAAAACTAAAAATTATACCAAGATCCCAAGCCACCCTTTAAGATGTGAAGCATCCTTTTCTCAATACATTGTCTGGTAATGTACTGACATAATATTTCTCATAAACACCGCCCACAACTAATCCCACTTGGTGCTGCAACAACTCAATCAACCCATCAAACAACTTCTCTTCTAGGGAAGCAATATCATGAAGGAAAAAACTGTCTCTCACCTTCGTATCAACTATCGAACCATCTCTTACTAAAATCCCAAGGTCCCAAGCTATCCTCAGAAAGGAATCACCATGTTGATGCTGAACCATTTTTATAATTGGCATCCGACCATCAATCCCGCTCTACATCCCCCTCTCTTGTAACTCCATGCTGACATACTTGTAAGGGATGAAATTACTGTCATGAATAGTAGCTGGCATAGTCAACCTTGTGAAGCCACAACCTGTAAATTCACTATCATACCCGATCCCAAATATCGAAAAAGGAAGTATATCCCATTTACTCACAATGAATTTGGATTTCTCATGGACTTTAGAGATCCCTCCACTAGATATATCTGTCATCTACACTGCCCCATACTCGGAAGATACCGATGGAAAGTGTGTGAATTGGCCAATCACTAGAGACATCCTATCGATCCACTGTATCCTAGGTAAATCTATTGTGCAATCTGTCCACATGATCTCCCACTCTCACCCAAAAATGGCCAAAGATTTCTTCCATCTTGTGGAATGAGTATGCCTCGATCTACTATGGTGATAAGTCATATACTCCCCTACATCATCCATGAGGCCTCTCCATGTTAACCTCTCTCATGTCTACCTAGATAGTGTGAAGCGCTCTATGCTCCTAGTACTAATATGTAAGGTGTTGATACAAGAGCCCATATTCCTTTCCCTGGTAAGCTAGGATATCACTAGCTACATCAACTAGGTCAACTCCTCAGAATACCACTCCTCCAAGAAACCACTCCTAAGATACCCAAAATTAAAATCTGGAAAGTGAAAATCGATGCTCACATCTCTAATAATAGTTGAACTATCAAGAAATGTAACCCAGGGCACCAAACTAATCCTCAACAGGTACCACTATGTTGACACTACACTAATCTAATATTCACCATCGGACCAACGCACCCAGTATACATCCTCCTCTCCTAGAACCCCAAGTTGAACTCCTTGAAGGGACTTAAACCACTATCCTAAATCCTCACCTGTGAAGGTGTCTTAGTGAATTATAAGTTTTCAAATCCACAACTGGCCTCAATATTGTCCTTCCATATAGAGTAAATCTCGACCTCCTCTCTACTGATGTCCAAAAAATAAAGCAAACCACTCACTATCATAGTTATGTCGATCATCATCATTTGAATCAATCTATCACTCATATGAATTCTCAAATCCCACCACCGAATTGGAAGTCCACTACTCCTAATACCATTTATTTGTTTTTGTGTCGTATTGGTAACCATCAGAGTCAAAATGGGCCAATTCCTTGGTATGCCAACATCTAATGGGAGCCACATACTAGGAATCAACTCTGTAAAAGTAACTCTGTTTGGCTCCTGCCAAACTATACCAGAAAATTTACTACCTCGGTCACCTTCAATGTACACAAGTAATCTGTGGATTCTAAATACCTCCCTGGAAAGTCGCCCTATCACCTATGGTGCCTCATACTCATACGAGTACCCAAAATTCCCTGCCAAAGATTAATCACGCATATCCCTCATGATATTCTCCCTAAGCGTGGGCTCAAGAGCTACATGTGTGCATCCTCTGTAGTGGATAATGTCATCCACCACTCTGTCAGTTGGCATCTCTAAGAATTGATCCAATACAATCTATATCTCCTCTTGTGCTCCAACCACATAGCCCAAACGAAAGAACTCTAACATGGCTATAATCCTACCTTCCTCACTCTTCTAACTCAGGTGATCCCTCCATGCCCTATCAAATATACCATTGGCATAAAAAAATATCGCTAGATTCCATTGCCACTACCTGTAAGACAGGAAAGTGTTAGGTGTGTTGGTCAACCCCAATGGTATGACCAAGAAATTAAGGTCACATCTAAGAGAATCCATGCAGGTATCTTACTCTATGTCCCCAATATAGTTATATCCCAATCGAATATCAATCTCTAAGCAATATTCCCCTCCATGAAGCTCATTAATCCACTCATAAATCCTAGGTGAACCAAACTCAATGATATGTCTAAAACCCTATATAGAGGTCTCCCCACGAGAAACATCCCAAAACCCCATTGTACACCACTTTACACCACTTTATATTGTTGTATATTATTGCATACCACCATATCATCATGTACCACCCTGTATCCTATATGTGCCACTATATCAATCACTCTACTAATATCAACTGAACCTAGATCCCGAAGTGATGTATCCACATTTTTCCTATACTCAATCCCCCAATCAACCGGTGCATATAATTCCTTGTTGGATGCCCCACAAGGAATTTTCTCAACTACCTCCTTTGTAGCTAAGCCTTGAACCACAAGAAACAAATCATGATCTATGTAATGCAAAACAAGTGCATGGTAAAAAACCTTTGTCTTTTATAGAAAAAAATGACACACCTATGCATTTGTTCTATGGTCTAACCCTTTCCCTTGGCTTGCTAGAAAAATTCCCAACTTGCCTCATGCAAATCATCTAAAAAACATGTATTTTTCACATATCCACAATCTCCTTTGATGAAAAGTGCGGACATCCACGACTTGTCAGTATAACACCCCTAGATGCCCTAAACTATAATGAAAAATAAAATATTTCCGAGTTTTCGGGCGGGTTTTTCGGTTGGTTTCATTTCCCAACGTCCCCATGCCCGTACAAAATAGATTCCAACTTCCCTAACCCCTTAGGGAAGATATAAAAGAACCATTGAGGGCTAGGATGGGGACTAGTATTTTGGTGCAAGGTTATGTTGCTGAGATATAACAAGCCTCCCTTTCCTATTATCCTCTGAGTAACATTACCCAATCTGGAAACTCCTTTTCCAATGCCTCTTTCCTATATATATAGCCATAGGGTGTCTCCTTATTCCTATTTGGGCTATCCAATGAAGAGTATTGTGGCGGATTTTATGCTTGGAGGATTCTTGGAGGAACCCGAGAAGTTGGCTCCAAAGTAGTTTTGAAGGCAAGATATGTTGTAACTAACCTTCTTATTTGGTGTTAATAGAAGAGTTATCTTTCCCTCCTACCTTGTATTAATTGTAACATTGTATGTCTTTACTTGTCAAGTTTACTTTGGATATAGTATATGATATGTATATTGTTTGATTGTATAACTATGAGCCAGATTATTGTCGACAAAAAATGGGAGAGGATATATAATAAATAAATATATAGAGATATCTTGGATATCCAATAATATAACCAAAATGTATCAGAGATGCAACCATAAACACAAAGATACAATAATACACAATTTCTATTAATGAGCAAAAATGTACAAAGACTGTAAAATTATAGAGTGAAAGACTTGCTAGAACGATGGAAGCTTATCTCTAAGAAGAGATGTGAAGGCTAATCACATTCACAGGAAGATAATTTACAATGAGGCTCTAAAGGACTTTTTAACATAAAGAAAATCCAAAACCCTAATCCTAGAAGATGAAAAGCCAACAATTTTGTGGACCCCGTTTTGGGTAGTTTAGTGTATCAACTTCCCGAGGGAGTAACTTTTGCATACGAATTTTGTTTTAGGAGAATGATATCCCATTAGAAAGGTATAATAGAGAAATACACATGTTTCTATTAGACTCTAACTTCGTCTATAGTTTGAATGTGGTGAGCCCTAAAAATGTTGTTTAAGGCCTCAAAATGGCCTGGAAGTTTGATACTCGAAAACTAGAAACAAAACTTCCAAAATGATTCAATTGGAATAGGTGGGTGGCCAATGATATCCACCTAGATCATTCCTCCCTCCTTGGGAAGAAATGGTCTCCATTGCATTGAGTTCCCGGGGGAGAGGGGAAAGCGATTGTTGTAACTGAAACTTGGTGCGCTACTTTCCTTGTTGGAGACGTTGTGTTGCTTGGTTTTTGGAAGGTTGACACGAACTTGTTACTGGCAGGGTTGAATTTGTTCAATCAATCAGGCTACATGATATGTTTGTGTGCATAAGGAATATTTGCGCTTTGCTGCAATCTTATCGACCTGCTTCTGTTGGATAGAAGGTGCTTGGGCTAAGGTTGTAGTGGTTGTAGTATCTTTCTATTCACCTTTTGAATAGATTGTGAAGAAGCTAAATTTTGTAGTATGAGATAATACCTTGCGGAATTGTTTACGTGGGACGGTAGTTTGAACTACCTATGGTATCCTGTAGAGATGATCCCCTAGAGTAACAATGACACTACGATGTTGAGACTCATAGATAGCATGGCACTTCCACATATATGGTTGGCCCAAGAGAACATCACAAGCATCCAGTGGGGCAACATCACATAATACCTCATCCTTGAAGGCATGGATGCCATATGACAATCAGAACTGTTACTTGGCATGAAGATCTCATCCCTGGTGAAGCCACCCGATGTTGTATGGTTGCGTGTCTGGTGTTGTCGACAACCCAAACTTTTTGAAAACCTATGTTGAGATGAAGTTCTTCTGGCTTCTGCTATCAACAATAAAATGCAGTGGGGTCCCCTTCACCCACATCTATGAATGAAAAAGGTGCTCCCCTCTTTAGGATCTATTTTTTCTTCTCGTTGAATTGCTACGGTCGCAATAATAGTTGTGGGGTCCATGTCGATGATCTGTCGTCTATCAATATTTTCTGACTCACATTCTAAATTAGGTTTCGTCTCCTTGTCTTTGATATCTACCACCAATGATTGTTTTGAGCGACATTCATCGGTGTTGTGCCAGGGGATTTTGTGGAAACACACCATTTTTCGATGCCCTTATTCGTCTTTCCGTGACCTTTTTTTTCTGTGGTTTGGAATGGTTTACAGGAGGCTATTTGTTAGGTTCGTCTTTATCATACTTTGATTATTGTGGATTTGCAGACCCAAACTCTCGTTTTTTCTGGTGCTTAAGTTTCTTCTTGATTTTAACAACATATCGATAAGCAGCCCTGAGTGATGAGATGTCAAGAAAATCCATTTCAAATTGGATGTATCTGTGTAGAGCCCCACGGTATTTTAGAACCAAATGTCATTCAGAGTCTTTTATACCCAACTTGGTGCACAAGGTATGGAAGGTATTGGTAAACTATGAAATTTCTTGGCCCCTCTCTTACCATAGTGTGGTCCATCTCATGTACTAGTCCTCACAGTTTCCAACAAGGTAATAATGTTCCTTTACCACATCCACAAAAAAATCCCAAGTGGGATCGGCCCCATATATCCCAAAAACCTCTGTGGAACTTTGATCCCAGTGAGTTTCCCACCAATGTTTGACATGGGGGAGAGACTTAAGGAGTGCAAAGGTGATATTTTCCCCGTCGGAGAAATTATGAACAGAGAAATAACCTTCTAGCAGATTTAACCATTTTTCTAGGGAATCCGCATTTATTTTTCCTTCAAATATAGGAATATCAAAATTAACTTGTACCTTGAAGGGTGAGGTGCCTCCAAAGTGGTCACTTGATGAATATGTGCATGTCGTTATCGACAGGCATTGAAGGATGTGGGAAACATTCTCCATCATTTATTCCCTCTGTCACGTGAGAGCTTTCTCAAGCAATAGATTAATAGAATCGTCTACTCTATTGTTTTTATTTTATTCCACCATGGAGGGTTTCTTGGGAATGAGAGAGAAATTTTCCTCAAGAGAGACAAGCTTAAGACCCAACTTTCTCAGATAAAAATTATCAAGAGCAACCTACTATGATACCACTGATCCAGATTATTTTTGGCACGAAATGAGAGCGGAGATATAATAAAGAAATATATAGAGATATCTCAGATATCCAATAATATATCTGAAATGTATCAGAGATCCAACCATAAACACAGATATACAATAACACACAATTTCTATTAATGAGCGAAAATGTACAAAGACTGTAAAATTATAGAGTGAAAGACTCGCTAGAATGGTGGCAGCTTATCTTTGAGAAGAGATGTGACGGCTACTCGCATTCTCAAAAAGATGATTTACAATGAGGCTCTAAAGGCATTTTTAACATAAAGAAAATCCAAAACCCTAACCATGGAAGATGAAAAGCCAAAAGTTTTGTGGACCTCGTTTTGGGTAGTTTGGTGTATCAACTTCCCTGGGGAATAAATTTTGCATACAACCTCTGTTTTAGGCGCATGATATCCCATTCGAAAGGTCTACTCGAGGACTACACATATCGTTGTCAGACTCTGAATATATTTTTAGTTTGAATGTGGCGAGCCCTAAAATCGTTGTTTAGGGCCTCAAAATGGCCCTGGAAGTTTGGGACTTGAAAACTAGAAACAAAACTACCAAACTGAAACTGCCAAAATGAGTCAGTTGGAATAGATGGGTGGCCACCGATATCCACCTGGATCAAACTACCTCGTAGAAGATATTTTCTTGGTTCTATCTTGCAGGTTGGTTTTGGAAAAGAATCAGGAGCTCTTCGAAAAGTAGGAGTGAGGATTGACATCAAACAGGAGATTCAAGGTGCACACTTTCTTTTTCTTTCCTTCCATAGTCTCTCCTAGCAAAATTTGTTATCTTTCATTTTTTATATTTGTTTATGAGTGAATATTTTTGTCTTCTCAATCCGGTCTTGATCTACTATGACTTGACCCAAAGTCATGGGGGAAATATCCTTTCAACAGAATTGGTGACCATACTAAGGATTCTCCTTGTTTGGGTCATTTTGTTAAGGTTCCCTTGCTTGTTTCTTGCCTTGTTGCATTTTCTATGTTTTATGGGTTTTCCATAGATATTTAGCTTCTCAGTAGTTCTTTTCAAGTTCTGGAAGCCCTCTTCTATGGAGTGGCTTTTTAATTTATAAAATTTGTCAATCCATCTGTGTGTTTTATCTCTACAACCCACGGATATTTGCGAGTTGCATTGCACATAGTTCCAGATCTGTGTTAAAGTTCATTTTTTGAAAAAAATCCTCGTCTATTTATGGGTTTGGTGTTTGGTTTGTTAATTTCCCTTGAGTTTCCTGAGTCCCTTGCTGGCTCTTCTCTTTTATGAAAAAGTTTATGATATAGAAAAAGAAAATGATTTTTCTTTAGTTATCTTCCATAAGGTTTGTCAGGTTGATAGGGAGGCAAACTTTGGTTGTTTGGTTGAACATCCAGGCCCACTGAGTCTTCAATGGTTTCTTGGTTGAGTGCTTTCTGTCTCTGTACCTAATTTTCCTTGTTTCAAAAAAAAAATTGCAATTTTTTGTTGCTATTTCTTTTGTAAATGAAAAAGAACAAAAACATGCTTGTTTTCTTAAATCTCCTTTATTAAACCCTTGCCTCTCATAATTACAAGAAAAGAGCTCATTATTTATCATTCTGGTAGTCCCATTTCCATATAAATTTGGTAGTGGTATCCTTGTATTGGAAAAATAAAAGAATCTAGTGCTGCAAGTTTTGCATTCTTGTTTTAATTTAGGTCTCTGAAAAGAAAGTTGTAGTGTGCATTTCAAGGTGTCTTAAATCTTACATTCAAAATGTTTTTCTTTCATTTAAAAGAAAAACATTTTTCTTTGTAAGTGTAGTTGGATCCATTTTTCATTTGAAGAAATTGCATTGTGTTCTTATTTTTCATTACTTTTGGAGTCAGTCAGAACATCACCAAAGTTGCATCTACACCCTTTAAAATGAACGCTTAAATAAAATACATTAGATACTTTCATTTTTCTTTGCTGAAAAAAAAAATTTAGGCTAGGGCCTTAGTGTAGGTTGGAGAGTAAATTTCCCCAAGGCCACTAAACCAAGATAAGTTTCTGAGATAGGGAGTGAAGAATCCCATTGTCGTATAGGTTTAGTTCATAATCTCTTCTAAAACAGGAGTTAAACACGAGGTTGCGTAAGGAATAACTGAGGATATTCCCCTCCAAAGTTGGACTAAGCATAGTGGAGATAACATGTATTGGGGTTTTTGTTCATGCCCATACCTATGTGAAAGGAAATTCTTTCGATAATTCGAGCTTTGATACCCTACCCACACGTTCAATCCCTACTATCGAATGTACCCCTCGGGAACAAACTACGAGATGGTAACCATATTTTCTTCTCCTAGGTACATTAGAAGGTGACTACGGGGGTTTTTCATAGTACCTGGGGAAGATTTTGCATCACACATTTCAGTACTACTAGAGGGTGCCTCGCAAAGTGAGGAAACTTGCATCAGATAAGGTTGATTTGTGAATTTCAGGATAATTGCCTCTCATACCTTCGTGCATTGTACCATGGGATTTAATCAACCTGCGCCTTCGTCTAGAAGGCCCCGAGCCCACTTTGTTCTTATTTTCGTCACAAGACCTATTCCGCTTGAGTTAGAATCTTGACAAAGTTGTTTTTGTTTTTCTTGTCTATTAGGGACCTATTCCACTTGAGTCGGAATCTTGACAAAGTTGTTTTTGTTTTTCTTGTCTATTAGGGACCTATTCCACTTGAGTCGGAATCTTTACAAAGTTGTTTTTGTTTTTCTTGTCTATTAGGGATTTGTTGTGATGTGATTGGTGAATGTAGTTCAACTATAGGAAGGCGAGTCGATTTTCATCGAGAGCTGATCACTCAAATTGGCTCATCAACTGCCCCAAATATCGAGGAGATTTCAAAGCCTTCCACCCAAAGAAGAGATTAGAAATAATTTTTCCCTGCCTCCACAAAGGCGTTAGATTGAGTCATCTGACACTTTAATACCAGTCGGTCAGACTGAGATCATAGAAAGTAACCCTCCAGAAGTTAATTCTTCAGAACTAGAGGAGGTAACTGTTGAGGATCTTGGAGTTTGGGATTTCACTCCACACTTTAATCCTTTGTTACCTAAGACTTTTCCATTTCCAGTCCTACAAGTCCCACCTCTCAGATTGGACCTCGCTAATAGTAGCCCTCTCAACTGGGTCACTATGAACGACATTGTGTTTTTGTCAGGGTCATGAGCCCATGCAACTCCCACCTCGGTGATAGTATTAGGGGGAATATTTCCTCTTGGTATGTCGAACAAAATGACGATTGTGATTCAATCCACCATCATCGCGTCGACCAACAACATTTCTTCATTGGTTGTCGATCCTACTTGAATTTCAAGTGCAGTTGCATCGTTTTCATCAACAATGAATGTTTTTTTCATACAGAATGTCATCGATGGACGTGCTTAGTGCATTAGTTAGTTATTATCCAGTGCCCCAACTTCGAATGTTGGTGTAGAGAGCACTCCAGCTCCTTACCAAGCCATTTCTTGGGGTGGAGGACACATTCCCCCATCAACCCCATTATTTGGAAGGGGACCTTTCCAATATTCTTACCCTAACCCCGCATGGGGATGGGGTGCCTCTATGGGTAACAGATATCAATCCACTATTATTCCATGTACATTGATCTCATGCACACTTTATAGTGGGTTCGGGAGTAACCCTTTCACTGCATTCATAGTGTCAGCAGGGGGAAACCCCTTCATAGGTCAATTTGTTCCCTAGAAAGGACCTTTGTCTTCGCTGGGAGAATCATTAGGGAGTAACCCTCTCCAAGGCTAGTGGAATCCCTCTCAAGGAATGTCACAAGGGGGAAACCCCTTTCCCGGTCAGTATACCACCATGCTAAGATTTTTTCCTTTCCATGGTGGGTCTACTGGGGGAAACCTTAGTTTTCCTCTTGGGAACTGGATGGGTGGAGGAATTACTCTGTTCAACTAGGGGCCACAGGGTTTTATCCCAAGATCTAGTTCATCCACAAACTATTTATAGCAACCTGGTGTCAGTTTCAACCCAGCACCTTATTTTCAGGTTGCTAATTAGTTAATGACGCATCCTCGTCTACCATTTTTGGAAACACTCCAATTTCCAAACTTATCCAAGTTGATGAATGATCACTTTATTCAAAATCCTAGATGGTTTGAGGTCCCAACCACACTACCTTAATACATACCCAAGTTTGAAGGGAAAATTGGTGAGGATCCATAGGACCATGTGATGACGTTCCACTTGTGGTGTTCAGCCAACTCGCTTAATGATGATTTGATTCGATTGTGTTTTTTCCAGCGTATTCTCATCAGAGGTGCTGCCAAGTGGTACATTGAACTTGAAATGGGGAAGTACTCAACTTTCAGTGATTTATCCATGGTTTTACTAAACCACTTCCAACTCCTTTTTTGGTATGATGTTGGGACAAAATTGCTGGCCAATTTTGAGCAAGATATGGCCACACATGTTTATGATCACATCCGATAATGGAGGAGAGGCAAGAGATTGATTGAAGCTATGGTTCCGCCTGAGTTTCTCCTTGAGTGGTTCCTGGAATATTTACTACTGTACATTTCAAAAGATGTTGCGACTTTGGGAGTGTTTTCCTAGGAACAAACAATCTTTTGGGTGCAACAACTAGAGCTCATCTACTCTCAATCATGAATAATCAACGATATTATGTCGAATGCACCATGATCTACTCTCAACTTGGAAAATACAAAGTCTAAATTACATGCCGATGACATAGTGGGTTCTTCTCAAATGAAAGCCGTAAACTTGGCTACGAGCCAGATGCAAAAAAAATATATTCAACAACCTACGGCTGGTCCATCCTCGAGCTAGACCACCCCCACCACCTAGTCTTCAGAAGTACATTTTGTGAAAAAAAATACTTTGAAGGGTCCTCAGTAACCCATAGAGAAGAAAAAATGCAATGGTAGGAAGGGTAGTGGGGGAAATAAAAAAAAATATGATAAGAATGTTGAGGGGGACAAATATGAAAAAAGGAAGGTGAAATTTCCTTGCAATATTTGTGAGGAATATCACCTTACACATTATTTCCCATGAATGGAAGAATCCCAACATCTTATAAAGTTGAAACAACAACACTAGCTTGTTGTATTGAAGAATCCCTTTCCACAAGGGCATAATATGCAAGGTGGTACTTCCAACTTCAACCTTCAAGGGGGAACTTCAAGTGTGCCTTCGTTTGATAGATATCAAGGAGTAGTAAATATTCTTAGCCATTTGAATCTAAAGGATGTATATTTCTTGATAAGATATCAGAATTATGATAATCCAAAGTCGACTGAGAAGGATAAGAAGAATGCAGAACATCAGTCTCCTATGCACATAGAGAATCCTGACAAAGAGACAACAACGTGCATACCTAAGGGTGTTTATAAATGGAAAATGCATCACCATAATGTAAGAGTTGCCCCTAATTATTCAATTGTCGAGGATTTGGTTCAAACTCCTTGTGCAATGTTCGCTTTAGAGGTGCTTCAAATTTTCTCCTCGCAGCATGCTACATTTTTGTCTGTCGTAGGAGTTGTTGATTCCTCCAGTCAGCTCATAATGAAGTTTGATGATACTAACATGAGGTCTCTCCTTCCATATCATGTGGATTTTTATATTGGTTTTGTTTGCAACAATATTTTGGTTAAGAGAACCTTCGTTGATGAGGACGCTTCAACATGCGTAATGTCCTTGTCATGTTAGAAAACTATCGGTTCTCCTAATTTACCCTCTCTCCTACACTCTTGACTGCCTTCGATGGACATTCATTTCGACCAAATGGTATGATTCCTTATTGTCTAGTTACATTAGGGGGAAAATACATTTGCGTGGAAGTTGAAGTAGTCGACATGTCTCTTGACTATAATCTGTTGTTAGGAAAAAGTTGGACATATGTCATGACGACTGTCATCTCGAGAGTATTTTGGATTTTATGTTTTCCTCACAAGGGAATAATTGTGACCCTTGATCGGGTGGCATCCAACCTTTTACATGCGTTAACTATCCCCAAGACCACTGTCCCTTGGATCGAAAACTCTTAGGCGACAACTAAGAGTATTAGTTGTGGAATGTACCCTTCTCTTATGGGATATTTTATTCTCCTGCACCGATTTTGTATGTTCTCACCACTCCGGTCGGATTCCATGAGTCTGAATCTAGGACTATTGTCAATATGGTCGCTTCATTTAGAATGTCCTATATCCATGACCCATGGAGGCTTCCCCCACTTTCTAGTTCATTTGAAGGTCAATTCCATGCAGGGATGGCTGAGCCCTTATCTGTAGATAAAGTAGCTTATCAAGTCATTCAATAGGCCATGACAGACCCATATCAAACTCTTACAATCATGGTGGAGGATGATATTTTTCCTGAGCCTATTTGGGCTGAAAACTCTTCAATATCATAAGACTATTTATACACCATATTTCCATCATATGAAGCTATTATCAAGGCAATGGTTAGAGCTGAAAGGCCATGGGAGGATATGCATCACAAATCATATTTCCTTCCTAAACTTAGTTGCATAGAGAGTGGAGAGTTTAAATAAACTATAGTTAGAAGTGTGGATGGGACAATCAATCCCTTAGTTGAACATGGTGTCTATGTCGAAGGAAATATGGATAATATATCGGAGACGATCCTGATCAACATCTCTAGGAATTCTAATGTGGTTGAAAATGTCTTCATCGAATCAGAATGATCACAAGATGAGATAGTTCAGTACATGGAACTTTTTAAAGAGTTTCGAGATGTGCTTGCATGGTATCACAACAAAATCTAGCATTGATCCTCTAATTGTTCAACATGAAATTCAAACCTACAAAAACTCAAAGCCAGTTCGACAAACATTGAGACCCATAAACCCTAGGAAGGTGACGACAATAAAGAAGAGGTAGAAAATCTACTTAATTCAGGATTCATCTACCATGTTCCTTTGATGGAATGGGTCTCCGACCCAGTTCCAGTTTATAAAAAGTAGGGTACAATTCATGTCTGCATGGATTGCCAGGAGTTAAATAAGGCTTGTCCCAAAGATAAATTTCTAACGCCATTCATTGACCAGATTTTATATGAGTCTATAGGGAGTGAAATGTTTTTGTTTATGGATGGTTTTTCTGGTTACAACGAGATTGAGATTCTCCAGGAGGACCAATGATCCGTAAACGGATCCAGAAGCCTGATAGGGCTTAAAAATGCTCAAAAATGAAAGTGCTCGGAATCAGACGAAACCTGTGCCATGACGTCCGGCTCGTCTTCCTGATTCCGTTGGTATAATTTTTATCGCAAACGGAGTCCGTATGAGGAAGATATCGCATTCTGTCCGCCGAGCCAAACAGGGAATTTTGGATGCTGACTGTACCTGTCCGTACAGACACGTGTCAGTCCGTACAACTGACGTGGAAGCATCAGGAGATGACACGTGGCAGGTCCATACGGAGGACACGTGGCATCACCAGGACGCGACACGTGTCAGGTGGATTTGGCCTTTTCGGTGCACAGTTGGACCAATAAAAAACTGACACGTGGCACGATGACGTCAGCAGCTGACGTGGCACGCTGACGGAGCAGACACGTGGCAGTACGGCAGAGCGACACATGGCAGTACGGCAGAGCGACACGTGGCAGTACGGCAGAGTGACATGTGGCAGCATGGCAGAGTGACATATGGCGTACGATGTGGCGGCACACGTGGGCCAATCACAGGCCGACACGTGGCATACTCGCATTGGTGGGTAAGGGTGCCACGTGGCCCAATCCTGGGCTGCCACGTGGCACCCCATTATTGGTCATTTGTTTCTATGTTAAAATTTGTTTGGCGTCGGCAGGATTCGAAACCGAGACCTCCGTTTGGGCAACGAGTTGGAGAACCTGGGCTAGCCACTTGGGCGCCGGGCGTTATTTGTTATGGGCATCGGCGGTTTTTTTTTTTATATTAAAACACAGTTTCCCCGGGCGGCAAAAAGGGCCGGGGCTTAGCCCCAGCTCTCGGCACCAACACTTATACAACATGACCAGTTCACATGTGTCGGGGGCTTATCACTTTGGCGGGAACCGTTTCACAT
>JZKD02S1510630.1:42075-53521 GCA_000966675.3 Picea glauca | reverse complement strand
TGACTGATATAATCCTCTTCTTTCCTCATTCTTTCGTTAAATTCTCAAATGGTTAAAATATTCATGCAAGTTTAAAACTCAACCATAATCATAAAAGATCCTGCCCCGGATCAACCAACACAATACAACCTTTATATGTCCTTGGGGAACCTCCGCTTATAAGAAGATGCCTTTTGGTCTTAAAAATGTTGGTGCTACATTCCAGTGGGCCATGATGTTCTCTTTTCACAACATGAATAATATAGTGGAGGAATACTTAGATGATCTAACAACTCATTCACGTAAATGATCCCAACATCTCTTACACCTCCGCTTGGTTTTTTAGCGATACCATTACTATCAGATCTGATTGAATCTGCAGAAGTGTATATTTTGTACGATCTCTCATCGTTTTCTTGGATTCATTGTTTCTACGAAAGGGATAATGGTTGAACCCTTAAAGTTTGAGGCAATAATTTAGTTTCCTCCCCCACGTACGATTAGACAACTTCAAAGCCTACAAGGAAAGGAAAATTTCCTTTGGCAATTCGTGCTGAACTATGCCAACATCACGAAAGGTTTCATGCACCTTTTTAAGAAAGGGGTCCCATTTTATTGGGATGAAGCCGCACAACGTTAATTTGATGCATTAAAAAAGGATTTGTTTTTGAATCCTTTGTTCATTCCCCCCAACTACAATCGATATTTCTTGTTGTATTTGGCAGTAGTCAAATCATCAATTGGCATGGTTCTTGTTCAGGAAGATGATGAGCTCCAAGAGCACATCATCTATTATTTAAGTCACACATTGATAGGTCCTAAACTCAAGTTCCTACACATTGAAAAGATGGAACTGGAAGTGTTTCATGTTGTCCAATGACTTCAAAACTATATTATGCTACGTAAGATGACCGTTATCACCATTTTTAATCATTTCCAATATGTTTTGACTATGCGAATTATTGGCGGGAAGTACAACAAACAGATCGTTGTGCTTCAAGAGTTAGATTTTGACTTTTCATTTGTGGAGTATAAGAATTATTTGGTCTTTGCTGAGTTAATTTCATAGTTCCTATTTGAGAATGAGGAAATCAAAATGACGAACTCATTTCTAGATTAGCATATTTTCCTCATCTCTTTGTCTGACCTGTGGTATGGGGATATTCTTATATATCTCTAGACTTTTAATTTCCCTCCAAACTATTCATGAGACAAGCCATGACGAGTTTGCCAAATGGATAAAATCTACCTCATCATTTCTAACACATTGTATTGGCATGGGGTGGACTCAATTCTTTGTCATTGTCTAAATTTTGAAGAAGCGAAGGATGTGTTAAATGAATGTCATGGCGGAGCATGTGGTGGTCACCTATCTAGGTTGGCGACAACCCAAAATATTTTGTGCATTGGGAATTTTCGGCCCATGATATTCAAAGATTGTATGGAGGTCATCAAGAAATGTCACCTGTGTCAAATATTAATTAAGAAAATGTGTGCACATCTCGCTCCTATGTTTCCCATCATTACTATTGGCCTTTTCACCAAGTGGGGGGTAGATTTTATGACATGCCACCTGGCTTCAACTAGGGGGCATCATTACATTATCGTGGTTTTCAACTACTTCACCAAGTGGGATGAGGCTATGCCAACATTTTCTAATGACGAGGAAACTGCAACAATTTTCACTTTTTATCAGGTCATATCTAGGTTCAGGGTTCCGAAGGAGATTGTCACTAACCACAGAAGTCAATTTTAAAAATGCATGATGACTGAATTAGCATCAAAAATGTTTTTTAGGAAGGAGAATTCGTCTCCATACTATCCTCAATCCAATGGTCAGGTCAAAGTCGTAAATAAGTCATTAAAAATTATATTGAGAAGAATGTTTAACTCAAACTGAATGAATTGGCACTTGATGTTATATCCAACATTGTGGGCTTACTGGACCTTAGTCAAAATTGCCACTGGTTTTTCTCCTTTCCAACTCGTTCATGGGGTGGAAACAATTTTTACAATTGAATCTGATATCCCTTCACTAAAAATAACGGTTGAGCTCCTTCCTGATACAACACAGTTCAAGGAGCGCCTAGTCTATCTTGAATATATTGACGAGAAACGTCGAGATGCAACCTTAGAAAACAAGGAGAACACAAAGAATTATAATTCTTTGTATGACAAATCCATTTATCCTAGGGTTTTCTTTGAGGGAGACCTTGTGTTGGTCTATGAATGGGATAAGGAACCCCTAGGGGTAGGAAAATTAAACCACGTGTGGTATGACACATATGTTGTGTGACAGGTGTTGGAGAAAGGATCTTATGAGCTCACAGATTATGAAGGTAATGTGTTGTCAAAGCCTAGAAATTGTCTCCATATTAAGAAGTACTACACTTGAGCTTGAAGGCTCAAACACTAGCACTTTTTGTAACTATTGTGTATTTTATACATAGTTTTGTTTAGAACTTTTTCACCTCCTTGTTTCATTCGTGATTTATATTCTTCTGTTGTGTGGCAGATGCCTGAGGATTCATTGGTCTACATTGGATTCACATACGGTGCTAGTCGCCATACTCGACAATTAAAATCCATTGCGTGGGTAATCTATTTTCCTTTCAACCAACTGGTGTCCGCTGGAGGTGCTTGTCTCAGGGAAACTAGTAACAATTTTTCCATGTATAGCGCAGTTTTTGAGATTTTGCGAGATGATTTTTCACATGGAATTAATCTCCTTCAAGTGTTATTGGATTTGAAGTTGGTGGTCTTGCAGTTGAATGGTATGTATCGAATACGCGACCCGGTGCTGTTACGACTTGTCCTTAGTGTACATCTTCTAGAACATTCATTTGATGTTATTACTTATGAGCATGTTCTTAGGAGAGCCAATGAACTAGATGATTCCTACGCTAATTATATTTTAGATCGGAATTTACATCACCAGTAATGTAAGCACACACATTCACATGTAAATATTTGCATTTTCAAGTAAAACATATAAAAAAAATAATGCACAAAAAAGATGGTATATATATAGAAAAATGAGACCCATAAGTACAATATTTGGGGGTATCGAGTACCGAGCCCCTGATTTCCATATAATGTCATATAAGTACAAAAATGGTTCTATGAGAACATAATGTATCTAGGCCTAAGACTGATGGACTATGTCATAGAAAATGACGATGTTTTCCAAACACTGGAACAATCTAACCCATTTCTTGGGTACCCCCACGACATGGCATTGCATGCCCATGAGGAGGTCATCAAGAGTAGTCATAAGAACATTGCAAGTGAGGCCCTCAATGTTTCTTCCCACACTGTGCAAGGTCCTAGTTGCATCGTCACTAGGACCCACCTCCTCCTTGCCTCGTCATCTATGTTGTAGGATGTTAGTCGAACTCACATGTGCTCTATCTGCATACAAAGTAAAGTACTTATCAGTATGACAGATCTCAAAAAAAGAGTAAATATTTTACTTTTTCAGGTACATATATATATTTTTGAAAACCAAAAATTAAATAATACAACTTTTTTTTACCTATGTCTCCTAGCTCTTCCTCAGGAGGAATGATGATGTATGAATCATCAGTGAAGTTGATTATTGCATAGGGGTAATCCTTGATGAAGGAAGACTGCCACTCCCACCAACTAAAAAAATCGTCATCATAGGGGTTGAATAATTTCCCTCCTCCTATTCGAGCTATCAACTCATTCCGTCGAACCATGGTTGGCCATGGTCGCAAGTATCCTCGTACATATGTTCTTGGGCTCATCATAGGAACCCTCTCAAAGAAGAAGGTGCACATGACACTACCAAAGCCAAAATTCTTCATCCTCCTGAGCTTTCAATCAGTAAGTTGCATTTTCTTGTATTTGAGCATGGTTGTACTCTAGTCAATTATCGTGGGTCGTAAGCATTCGACCCCATGCTACATTTTTTCCCAATATTCCAAGTACAAAGAGTTGGATCCTACGATCCAAATCATAGTATAAAGAATGACTCAGAGGCTCATATTGGTGATTTGTTTAATAGGCACCCAAGATCCACTTTTCTCAGTGTTGGCATCACAATAATCATTAATTTATTCATTAATACTACGCCCACCTTCTCCATGGGTTTATAAGTTTGGCACTTCCCCTCTCCTAGACAAACTAGTAATGAAGTAAATTTCTTCCACGATGATTGTCAGTGATTTCCTTGTGAGCATAACGCTTCGACATCAAGGTGCCAATAGTCAATCAAGAGATTCAGTAATCTCCTTTGGCTCATGTGCCTCCAATATTAAAAAAATTATACATGCCGCATGCATGTAGGGCTTGCTTGGCATCGTCATCATCAAATACCTCCTGGTTCACCTCTTCATGTTCACACTCTCTCCATTGGATAAACATCATGCCTAAATTCCAACACATTTCTAAGTTAGCATTTATTTTTCAAATTTGTCTTTGGGCATCCCTGGCATCCATTTATAATAGACGCGGATATCCACGACTAGTATTTCTACCAGCTGTGGATATCCACATGTTTCCTTAAGGCATCATGCGGATGTGCAAAGTCAATTTGGACAAGAGAAGGTTATGAAAATGAACAAAGAAAGAAATGGAATTGCAAGTTAGAGTATGGGTATTTACTTGGTCGAATGGAAAAGGTTTACATTACTTCAAGCTCCGCAAATATTCATTGGAATTTCTAGGGTTTTTGGTCACTTTGGTTGTTTTTTGGGTAAAATGGTAAAAATAACCTGCCAAATGGGTAAATAAACCAATATTTATTAAAATGGTAAGAACCCACTTCCTACTGTTTCAATATTTTTTCCAAAATTTCAACTAATTGTCAATCCCTTGTAGTTCTGTGGTTGTTTTTTCAAGTCTTAGGCTATACTTTGGACATTTTTTGGTTTCTTCCTGTCCATTGGCCAAGTCTTTTACAAGGGTATGGGAAGGTAATGTTCTCATAACTGGCATTTAGGTTAGGGTGCATTCACTTGAACGTTTGCATTATTAGTTGTCATTTCCGCTTAAAATTAGGGTCGACCCCATTAACAAGAGATGCAACCTTATCATTCGCTTCAAAACTTCTTTTTGTTGATGGTAGTGCCTACCTTCCATGGGTGCTTTAGTTTAGAACCTCATTGTATAATGGCACTCATGCTACAAGATTGTCCCTTAGGCTCAGGAGTCCTAGTTAGTCCCACCATGAGTTTGCATTTGAACTTCATGCTTCTTACTCACTCTTATTATGGTCGTTCCCTGCAACACTCCCTCTTTTATATGTTTCTCACTATGGCATCATAGAGTCCATAGTTAAGCTCTTTTCAGACTCCTTAAAATTGAAAATATTGTCAAGTGATCTTGTTTCTTTCACACTTGTTAAATGGATCTAAAGAAATGTTTTTTCAACACAAGTTTACCCCTTTTTCGGACCGAATAGACTTCTTACAAAAAATGTATACTCTAGTCTACTGGCTAAAAGAGTTCTCCTCATTTTTGTTTTACACTTTTTTGGGCTCAGGAGATTAAATTTATGAAAAAGGACAATGTAGTCCATATTTAAGCTCTTTTTAGACTCCCTAAATATGAACAGATGACCAAGTGATATTGTCTCTTTCACAATCGTCAAATGGATTTGAAACGACGTATTTTTGGTATAAGTTTAACCCTTTTTTGGACAGAACAGACTATTTACAAAAAAGGAATACTCTAGTTGAACTCTAACTAGAAGAGTTCTCCTTGGTATTAGTTTACTCTTTTTCAGGTCCTAGAGACTAAACTTGTGAAAAATACTGCCATGGGAGGTTTACTTCCTAAAGTTGGGCTGCAATTGCATTTCATATTGACTGCTTGCGCTTTTAGGCCTAATTATAGCTTCAACATATTGTTGTTGAACCCATTACATATGAATTCCTACCAGCTCCCATATCTGCAATTTATTCCTTTGTGACTTGACACCTTATCCCTGGAGGAAACACCCCTTGAGTTTCCATATCCTGCACATTCTTTCCTTGCATTGAGCATAGGTATTTTCATTTCACTCTGGGACTATTTTGCGTGCTTGCGACACTCGTTTCCTCCACTATACTATAACATTCTTTTATTCTTTTCCAAGATTTAATAATATGAAAAATACCAAAAAATAAAAAAATAAAAACCAAAAAGGAGGGCGGGGAGTGTTCATCTCTTTTGTTAGAAGCAGTTTTGTCTCACTTGAACAAAGCACAATATTGAGTCGACATCTCATCATTTTGGGTCTAGTATGGCTTTAGGAGACTTTTTCTCGTTTTGATTTTGATCTCCCCCAGTTGATTATTCTTCCAACTATATGGAGCATTTGTTGATGCCTCCTGTATCACAAATGTATCCTAGTTTATATTCTATGTTGCCTAAGTCACATAATGTGTCGTGCTTATGTTCAAGGGAAAGATTCAACCCGAGTCAACCATTCTGTAGATAGTTCTTGACCTTGCAAGTCGCCCTTCTTGAGTCAGTCAAGTCAATCTCATCATCACAAGTATCTGTCTCTTCGTCCGATTTCTTCCAAATTTTTGGCCTTCCACTACCCCTTGTGTTGGATGATGAAGGGTGCCTTAATTTCTTCCTTCCACCGGATCTCTTCCCATCGAATTCAACACATATTTCTCTGGGATGGGGATCTAGAGTCATATTTGGTACCTTGGGGCTTGCAGTCATTAGTGGTGGTTTTCCTTGCTATTGACAGTGGGAATACATCAATGTCCCATGATCGATAGCTTCTACTAGGTGTTCGACATCAACTCATTTATTCACACTTGTTAGATTGTACCTTGGTACCTTGACACCCATTATCATCATTGGTGGGTTATCTCACATTTGTTAATGATATAAAGCAATGACCAATAATCAAAGAATGTCTCATTATGTTCGACTTCGACTCATCTATTCATATAATGTAGACATGTACCATGAAGGATCGTTGTGAATATCTCTGGTAAAGTATGAGCATCACGTCTTTTGTGCTCCTTCCCAACCCATATGGTGCCACCCCACAAACATTGGTACTTTCAAAGTATCAACCTTTTCTTTCCTTTTGGTCCCAAATATCCCCTGTTATTGATTTTGAGACATATCTCAACTGTGTATCTCTTTGTGGCTATGATATACTTTTACATG
This sequence comes from Picea glauca, assembly GCA_000966675.3. Taxonomy (NCBI): domain Eukaryota; kingdom Viridiplantae; phylum Streptophyta; class Pinopsida; order Pinales; family Pinaceae; genus Picea; species Picea glauca. The sequence continues at coordinate 46,399 of JZKD02S1510630.1, read as the reverse complement.
GATCCACTATGTATTTTTTGTGGTCATGCTTGCTACTTCATTTATATCACATGGATCCACTATGTACTATTCGTGGGCATGGAATATATATATACTTCACATCTACCATGGATCCGTAGTGTGATTTATTTGGTGGACATGCTTATATCACTCCTGAGCATGGGTATGACTAACTTGGGAAGGGAATATTCTTAATTGATGTATGTTGATGGTTGTTATTGGATCTATTGTTCGAGGACCTTTACAGATTTACTTCAATGCACCCTCACTTCTCAAAGTTTATAATGTATTTCGACAATCATTTTTCCCTTATGAACTCACATATTAGGGGGCATCTATTATAGCAAACAATGACACACCTATGCATTTATTTGATGGCCTAGCCCTTTCCCTTGGCTTGCTAGAAAATTTCCCGGATTCCCTCATGCAAATCATCTAAAAATCATGTATTTTTCACATATCTGTGGTCTCCTTTGATGAAAATCATGAACATCCACGAATTGTCAGTATAACACCTGCAAATGCCCTAAAAAATAATGAAAAATAAAACATTTCCGAGTTTTCAGACGAGTTTTCTCGGCTAAGATCGTTTCCCAACATCCCCATGCCCGTACAAAAAAGATTCCAAGTTCCCTAACCCCTTGGGGAATATATAAAAGCACCATTGAGGGACATGATGGGGACTAGTATTTCGGTGCAAGGTTATTCTATTGAGATCTAGCAAGCCTCCCTTTCTTATTATTCTCTAACTAAAATTCCCCAATATGGAAACTCCTTTTCTAGTGCCTCTTTCCTATCTATATAGCCATAGGGTGTCTCCTTGTCCCTATTTGGGCTATCCAAGGAAGATTATTGTGGTTGAGTTGATGCTTGAATAATTCTTGGAGGAACCCGAGCAGTTGGCCCCGAAGCAGTACCAAAGGCGAGAGAAGTTGTAACTAACCTTCTTATTTGGTGTTAATTGAAGAGTTATCTTTCTATCCTACCTTGTATTCATTGTAACATTGTATTTCTTTTCTTGTCAAGTTAACTTTGAATATAATATATGATATGTATACTATTTGATTGTATAACTACCTTGTAGCATCTCTTATCTTGGTTCTATCTTTCATTTTTGTTCTGGAAAAGGATCATGATCTCTTCAAAATGTAGGAGCAGGGATCGACATCAAATGGGAGATTCAAGGTGCACACTTTCTCTTTCTTTCCTTCCCTACTCTCTCCTAGAAAAAATAGTTATCTTTCATTTTGAATATTTTTTTGTGAGGGAATATTTCAGTCTTCTCAATCTAGTCTTGATCTACTGTGACTTGAACCAAAGTCACAGGGGAAATATCCCATCAACAATGTCAAAATTCTCCTCAAACACCTACAAATATAAACATTCTTTATGCAGGATCGTCACAAGAGGCTCCTCCCTCAGATCATGAGTTCCACTCACACCCTCTGTCATTGTCAACTATGAAGAGCATGCCAAACTAAGTTGGTGGAAAATCTCCTCAATCTCCCTATCCTTGTCTTCAACGAACTTAAGAGAAAATTCCCTGTACATGAACAACTGAAAATAGTTGGATTTCATCTACTCTAGTGCCTCTTTGATGAGGCACAATTAGGTACTAGTTAATCCATATACAATTCCCCTTTACCTCTCCCCCATTTAGATTTTCCACATAAGGTCTTCAATAAATTTATGAGCACCATCTGCCCTCGTCCACACCTGCATAATGTGTTCCTCTGTGACCAATCGTTGGCTCCCCAAATCATGCAATGTTATTTCATCAACATGGCGTGGGATATCATACAAAGGATCAGTTAACTCATTAGATGATTTCATGCAATGTGGAATACCTTCCTCGTGCAAGTTTTATGATATGCTCTCATCCCCTAAATCATCCCCTTTGTTCTCAACCTCTACACATAGCTCTTGTTAGAAAAACAAGATCACAGAGCAATAAAATAAAACAAATGCAAAAATAAAACACAGAAGATACATAATACAATAGAGACACGGATATACATGGTTCACCCAGTGTGGGCTACGTCCACCAGAGAAATTTCCAGGTCCTTCCTTTATTACTATCCAACAAATGAAGGGATACAACCTACAACAAAAACTGAGTAGGAACTCAATTTCTCCCTGGGTACTCCTTTTGTTAACATGTCTACAGGATTATGGCTAGTGTGTATCTTTTCCAACTTCAAATGTTCATCTTCCAAGGCGGATCATATGAAGTGGTACCTCAATTGTGTATGCTTATTCTTTGAATGGAAGGCTGAGTTCTTTGCAAGATGAATGGAACTCTCACTATCATAGTACAACCTACTATTCCCCTGCTTCTTTCCCAATTCCTCCATAAACCTTTGTAACCAAATCATCTCCTTACTAGCCTCTGTAGCAGCAACATACTCTACCTATGTTGTTGAAAGTGCAACAACCTTTTGCAGTTTCGAAATCCAACTTACTGTTGTTCCACCTATAGTAAAAATATACCCTGTGGTGCTCCTCTTGCTATCTTTATCACCTACCATATATGAATCAACATATCCCTATAGAAAAGTGTATGAACCTCCAAAACATAATGCGTGAGTAGCAGTACCTCTCAAATACCTGAGAATCCACTTTACTACCTCCCAATGTTCTTTACCTAGATTTTTCATATACCCGCTCACAACTCCCACTGCATGTGAAATGTCTAGTCTTGTGCAAACCATTGCATAGATCAAGATGCCAACTGTTGATGAATAAAGGACCCTAGACATGTATTTTATCTCCTCCTGTGTCTTGGGACACATTTCCTTAGTTAATTTTAAATGGTTGGCAAAAGGTGTACTAACCAGTTTTGCATTTTTCATTCTAAACCTCTCCAACACCTTCTCTATGTACTCACCCTGAGACAATGTCAATTTGTGATTTTTCCTATCTCTTGTTATTCTCATACCAATGATTTTCTTTGCAGTACCCAAATCCTTCATCGCAAATGAATTAGCTAATTTCTTCTTGAGAACATTTATATCATGCATATTAAACCCTACAACAAGCATCTCATCTACATACAATAGAAAGATAATGTAGCTTCCATTTTCTAGCTTTTTGAAATAAACACAGTGATCAGAATGACATCTACTATAACCCTGTTCTATCATAAACTTGTCGAACTTCAAATACCACTACCTTGGAGCTTTCTTTAGTCCATACAATATCTTCTTCAATCTACATACCAAATTATCCTTCCCTTTGACCCCATGCCCCTGTGGCTGTTGCATATAAATCTCTTCCTCCAAATCCCCATGGAGAAAAACTATTTTAACATATAATTGCTCAAGATGCAAATCTTCTACTACCACAAGACTTAAAATAGTCCTAATTGAAGTCATTTTAACAACAGGAGAAAATATTTCATCAAAATATATACCTTTCTTTTGTGCAAACCCCTTTACAACAAGTCTAGCCTTGTACTGCTTTATTCCTCCATCTTCTTCCTTCAACTTGTAAACCCATTTATTCTACAATGCTCTTTTTCCTACAGGAAACTGAACCAAGTCCCAATTATGGTTATTTACCAAGGAATCAATTTCCTCTTTCATGCCTTGCTCCCACGTATTTTTGGTGTCTACTTGCATTGCCTCTTCATAACATTCTGGTTCACCATAATCAATCAACAATAAATAATACAATGAAGGAGAGTATCGTTCAGGGGGTATACTTAACCTGGTAGATTTTCTAACAATAGTTCCAGGTGTTTGAGGTACCTGCTGCTAATGTTGTTGTACATTCTAATTTTCTGGTTCCTTTGGAATTTATTTTTCAGTGATCTCATCAAGCACTGTGTATTCTTGTTTTTCTTTTTCCTGTTTATTTCCCTGCAACTGATCTTTGTACATGACCTTCTCATTGAATATGACATCTCTACTCCTAATGATTTTGTTATTTTCATGATCCCATAAGAGATAACCAAAATCATTAACACCATATCCAATAAAGGTACACTTCTTGGATTTTCCCTCAAACTTTGTTCTATTTTCTTTATGAATATGGACAAATGCTTCACAACCGAAAGTTTTTTAAAAAGAATAGTTTACCTTTTTTACTATCCATTCCTCCTATGGAATTCTACCATCCAAAGAGCTTGAAGGTCCTCTATTTATTAAGTAAACAATAGTATATACATCATCCACCTAGAACTGTAAGGGAAAACCAACATGCAATCGTATACTCCTTGCACGCTCCATGATTGTCCTGTTCATCCTTTCTGACACACCATTTTCTTGTGGTGTTCTTGGAACTGTCTTCTCTCTACGAATCCCATGGTATGAACAATAATCAT
>JZKD02S1510630.1:0-41566 GCA_000966675.3 Picea glauca | reverse complement strand
ATGGTGCATCATCACCCAAATGAACCTGTCCAAAATCACCTTGAACATAATATATAAAATGTTTCCTATGGGGTGTGGCATGAAATGAAGCCCCTGAATCTACTACCCAAGACTCGGAAATATTATCTATAGAAGGAATCAAATCATATTGTAACACATCACCTGTTACATTTGCTTCCTGATTTCTCTCATGTTGTCCATCTCTTTTTTTCTTTGGAACTCTACAGTATTTCTTTAGATGTCCTTTCTTCCCACAATTACAACACTCTATCTTTCCAAGTCTGTATTTGGATCTTCCCTTCCTAGAATTCCCGTAGTTCCTTGGGCCCTTTCCTCTATCCTTTTGTCTTCCCTTGTTCTCCATGTTCAATGCATTACCTGATGTCTCACTTATTCTTTTCCGTCGCATTTCCTCACTAAGGATAACACCAACAACATCATCAAATTTTAAAGTATTTGAACCAGATATATAGTTACTTACAGCCATGACCAAGCCGTTTCGACTTTCTGGCAATGAGCACAATATTAGAAGATCCCTGACCTCATCATCAAAGTCCACTTTTACAGAACTTAGTTGATTAGTAACCGTATTAAAATCAATTAAATGATCTGCAATAGACCCACCTTATGAAATCTTCATATTAAATAATCTCTTCATTAGAAATACCTTATTGGACGCCGAGGGTTTTTCATACAATTTATCCAATGCGTCCATCAAATCCTTCATTTTATTTTCTTTCAAAATATTGAAAGCCACCGACTCAGCCAGGTTCAGTCGTATCGTTCCTAGAGCATTTTTGTCAAGAATATCCCATTCTTCTTCCTTCATGGTCATTGGCTTCTTTGCTACTCCACCCAATGGTAGGAATAGATCCTTCTTATATAAATAATCTTCCATCTGCATCTTCCAAAATTGGTAGTTTTGGCCATTAAATTTCTCGACCCTAAACTTTCCATCTTCCACCATTGCTCCAACTCAAACAAGGAACCTTCATTTCCTGCGAGTTACTTTTCGCTCTGATACCAGTTGTTAGAAAAAGAGGATCGCAAAGAAATAAAATAAAACAAATGTGGAAATAAAAAATCTAGAAGATACACAATACAATAGAGACACAGATATACGTGGTTCACCCAGTGTGGACTACGTCCACCAGAGAAATTTCCAGATCCTTCCTTTATTATTATCCAACAAATGAAAGGATACAACCTACAAAAAACCTGTTGCAACTTCCTCTTCTTTCTCTGACAATATCCTATCTCAGAATACAATATTCACCATTGTACATAGCCGCAATACATTTCCCTCATAATAGAGGGTTGCCTTGTAGGGAAAAAAACCATAACATAATTTCTACCATTAGATCTGTGACCTTATAATGAACGGTCCAGATTTACAATGAAATTACAATATACATTTACAAGGAAATTCTTCCATCGGGGGCCCGCTTTCCCCCGAACCTCGCAGAGGGGGTAACTCCCCTCTGCACTCCCACGTGTGGAAGAGTGTACATAATTCTGGGGTGTAAATACTTCATGGATTATAAACATGGCTGAAAACAAAAGAAATCTGAATCAGGAAGATAATCAAGCTCCACAACCAACAACTCCCAATATTTGTCATGTTTTGGTACAATCATTTCTACATCATCATACATGTCAAAAATAGGATGAGGAACTAAATTCCTTCTTGAATCATCCTCAATATCAACATCATATACAAAGAGAGATGTTGAATCCTTAACATTGGCTGATTGGAACATCTTCTCATAGTCTTCATAACTAGGACAAGATGTTGTAGGCTCATCTTGTCCATCGAGCACACTAGTCTCATCGGCCTCATTGGTCAATTATGATGTTGTATCATAGGTTGTTGTTTGGTCCTCTTCTATGCACACATCCTCAACATGGCTAGATGCATGCTCCTCCACCTATCCTTCATGCTAATTTCTCTTTAATTTCTTCCCTTTTCCTTTGAAGAAATCCTTTTCCACATTCTTGGGCCAGCATCCATAATTGAGGGTGAAATAGCCTTTATAAGGAAAAGCTACGTAGATCTCCTCGCCCATTTTTATATATTTCTAGTGTGGTCAGACATGTTTTTAATTGTTTTTATTGTCCTTGATATTTCAAACATAGGCTCTGGATCTTCCTCCATCTGGCTTAACCACCTAAGTGAAAAACCTACTCCCATCCTTTCTTACACCTTCCCTTATTTTGATAGCCAAGCTTGAATACCCTCACAGGTTGGGAGGATCACAAGATTGTATACCATTGTAATGTTCCCAAGGGGAACATGCTAGGAAAATAATGGTTTGTTGTCAAGTATAGTTCTGGTTATACTCTTTATATGTTATTAAATGATTGACTACTTTTCACAAACATATTACTTATAACCCATAGATAGAAATTTTGACAAACATGTTGCATACACAAGAAATTAGAAGAGATAATATGTCACTATATTAATAATAGAATTTTGATCACACTATACAATGTCTAGGGTCATTGTAGCAGCTATGGAAAATCAAAAAATAGTAAACTGAAAACCAAAACCTAGTGTAGTGCCCTGATCCCTCCTCGTAGATGGCTTCTCCAATCTGTAGAAGGCTAACCCCAAGTCTTTGATCTTCCTCCAAGAATGATGAAATAACCATGTTAACCTCTCCCGAAGATGATGATGAGCCGATCCAACAACATCTGTTATGAAAATCCAACCACCTGTACCCAAAAAAACTCTGCAACTTCAAATCACAGAGGGCCTCATGGGACGAGACTGAACCACCAGTGGGTATGATATGGATTTACGTGTGGAAAGAGGTGAATAGCAGACTAAATACGATAACACAAAGATATGAAGAAAAACACCATATATCCAATGAACAATAACTTCTATTGAATAAATAAAATGGGATGAAATTGTAAAACTACAAAACCTAACCAACTTGATCGAATGGTGGTAGTTGTTATCGGACTAATCGGTAGGTGCGGACACTAATAGATCTCCCTAGATCCACTTGGATCTAGAACAAAACAAGACAGGACATGACTCTTTCCCTAATTTTTGACCATTGAATTAGCTAGTAGGAAGGAACAAGTAACATACCTTAATATCGCTTCCTAGGGTCTTTGTTGCTCCCGCTTCGCTCCGGTGCTCTCGTGAGGTCAAGAACAAGACAACACAAACCAACCAAAGTGAAGATAGCAAAATATATTCAACAGTCAACTTATGTGTATGATCAAGGAATTACACAATAAAGTGAGAATAGCTTTATGGGAAAGGGACATGCCACTGTATCATATTGATTGAAAGTAAATATTACAACCTGATCTCCTTGATTTCGCAAGCTTCCTTTCGATGGATCTTGGCTCCAACACACACACTTGCTCAATCCTTGTATGAAGAAGATCAAATCCTCTTGATAGACTTGCTAGAGTCTCCAAGCTACTGTTCAGGCTAAGTCCTTCACACAATTCTTTCACCAATTCTCCAATGAATCTTGCTTAACCTTTTCCATGAGAATTCCCTCAATATATAAGAGAGAATGAGATAGTTACTTGGATAAGAATGATCCCACAATATCAGGGAATCCAATACAAGGATAACCATTCGAATGCCAACCCATTCTTCTAGAATATTCCCTTCTAGAAACATTGAGAATTCATCTTTTTCCATGCTTTAGGAAGAGTTCACACCCTTTCTATTCAACACAGTGTGAGAAGTTCACACCCTGGCTTAAAGAAGCCTACGAGAATGGGTCATTCTCGCACCCAAATATATTAGCATCCTGCGAACCTTCTTCAAAAATGAGTTTTATGGGAAGAGATGAAAGTAACTTTTTTTAGGAGAAAGTTCTTATGAAGAGCTTGAGTACACCATCATCAACACATCAGCACGATGACCAAAATCATGGGTAACAAAATGCCCCCCAAAGTATGAGGTTGGAATCAGTGACAGCCGAAAGACTTTGTAAGCTGCAGGTGTGTGTCGGAAACCAGGAGCACACCTAATCGGAAACCTGTGAACAACCAAGCATCTGCAGAATATCATATATATTAATTCTGAGGTAGGCATTCCCATAGTCAGATCACAGAATGATGACATTGTAGACATGGGTCATGGCCACCAATCATACACTGTGGATCCATGCCGTTGAAATATAACATAGCCACTAGGAATACACTGTGGATCTATGTGAGAAATTTCAAATTAAGACGACATAGCCACGAGACATACACAGTGGATCTATGTATCACAAATTATACAAACTCCATCACAACCTGGACAAAAAGATGATATCCAGGGTCTTCAATCTCGTCGCCCAAAAGTATGAATCTAACCATGTGATTACATGTGTCGAAGTCAAACATGGCAGAAACTACTTGATTACCGGTCATTGATGAAACCATTAACAAGTGTGAGGGAAATCACCATTGATGTCAATGACTCCCAAGGTACTCTAGTACAATCCATCGAATGTGAATGAGTGAGTTGAAGTCGAACAATCGATGGAATATTTCGATCAGGAATCAATGATGTAAACCCACTGTCGAAAGCGAGGAAACCTACCATTGAGGCATGCAAGCTCCAAGGTACCAAAGAATTTCTAAGTCTTGATTCCAGATAATGAGCTGAAGTCGACAGAACAAAACTCGTCACAAGAGGGCCTTTATGTATCCCCCATCAATGACATGAAATGAGTAACAGATTTTGAAAGTGAAACAGAGTATGATGTAAATTGAATTGGACATAGGGAAGGCCGACACGGAGAGAATGGACAACTGTAGATGGTCGACTCAATAAAGGTTTCAGATGGACTTCTCTTGAACATATGAATGACACGACCAATGATTTGGAAGCATTGACTCAAAGACGACACAAGGAATGACCTTGTAGCAAATTGAATGAGAGACAAATGGATTTCCCAAATCGGCTTCAAATATAATGAATAGGGGGTGTCATGTTCAAGAGAGACACTGACTGCCAGTCAATACGAAGATGATAACATATCCCTTTCCCAAATTTTCCCCCACCATTTCTGGTGAGTACCTCTTTATTTTTACGTAAGCTTGAGGAGGATAACATATGCGTGTTGATATATAAGCTTATCCTTCGGAGTATGTTTAACGAACCCTAAGAAGGAGTGGTTCGGTCCCATTATAGGTCTGTCGATGTTTGTTTAACGAGTCCAAAGATAGAAAACTCGAAGGTTTTTCATGATTATAGAGTATGGAAAAACATTTAAAAGAGAACTCTCTCAGTTCCTTTTTCATAAAATAGTCTGGATGAGACCGAAAAAGAGATAAATTATCTCTCACCAAACGCTTACTTCAGATACTTTATCGAGCGTGAAAATAGCAAGGTCGCTCGACTATCTTTTCATGTTTAGAGAGGCTGAAAAGAGCTTAAAGAGGACTCCAGGGGGGTTCCTTTTTTGTATAACCTTGTTGAGCCCGAAAAAGTGATAAAAGTATGCTCGATCACGTTCTCATGTATTTTCGAGCGCAAGAACAGACAAAGACCACGCTCGAGGTTTTATACAAAAACCATAAAAAACAATCAAAACACGTGATGACAAAGAAAATATGTATGTATCCCTATCATTCGTCGGAGCATAGTTATGAGAAATTTGGTAATCACTTCGACTTGTCTGTTGGATTGTGGATAATAGGGCGTTGAGTTATCATGGTGAAGACCCAACTTGTCCATAAGTTCAGACATCATGAAGTTTCTGAAGTGGCTACCGTGATCGGTGACGATAGCTTGGGGAACACCAAAACGAGCTATGACGTGATTAAAAAGTTAATAATGTTGCGGTCTTTCCAGTGTTTTCAAATGTCGTCATCGCCTCGGCCCATTTCGTAAAGTAATCAACAGCTACAATGATGTAACCATGCCCCCCGACCGAGTGAGGGTGACATGTCATGAAATCGATGCCCCATTTCACAAAGGGACCAATTGAGACCACAGGGTGGAGAGGAGCGGGATGTGACCGTATCTTTTGATTATAGGTCTGGAAAGCATGGCATTTCTGAACGACGATGATGCAGTCGTTAAATAAAGAAGGCCAAAATACCCTATGCATAAGATCTTCTGGGCAGTAGCATACCCAAACATATGACCACCACATACTCCAGAATGGTAGTCATTCATAGCTTTCTCGGCTTCATTGAATGTTAGGCAACGTCGAAAAATAGAGTCAATCCCCCGAAGATAAAGAGTATCCCTGAGGATAATGTATTGATGAGCTTGATAGCGTATGTGACGTCGGTCAGTACTAGACAAAGTTGGCCAAAAAGTCTGGGTTTGGAGATATATAATGATATCCCCATACCAAAGATCATCAGTGCTAAAAAGGAAAAGAGATTCATCGAGTAATGAATCAACTGCTACATTTTCCATTGCAGAATGGGGAAAGTCACATATCAACTCAGAAAAAACTAAGGACTTCTTGGACTTGGCACGTTCGAATTCCAAGTCAAACTCCTGGAGTATCACAATCTATTTGGAGTATTTTCCCCCTAGCAATTTACGTGTAAGAATGTGTTGCATAGGGTTGCAATGAGAAATCACTGTAGTCTTGCGTGAGAGGATATAGTGTCGGAAGTGTTGGATGGCTTGGACGGTAGCCAAGGCCAGTTTCTCGACATGTAAATACTTGATTTCAGTAGGCATGAGACTTCGACTCAAGTAGTAGATAACATGTTCGTTGTTAGCATCATCCTCTTGGACAAGGACCATACCAAGAGTGTACTCTGACACAGCAAGATAAAGGAAATAATCGCGACTATAATCAGGGGGAAAGAGAAGCGGACCACGTGTTAGGGACAATTTCAAAGCCTCAAAAGTGTTGTTGGCGATGGTATCCAAAACAAACTCTAAATCCTTTTTTAGGAGCCGCGTAAATCCACGAGTTATCTCGGCATAATTTGGGATAAAACAACGAAGAAAGTTTGCTTTCCCCTACAAACTTTGCAACTGGTGAAGTGTAGAAGGAGGAGGGAGATTAAGGATTTCCTCAACCTTTAAAGGATCCACCCAGATCCCTTGACACGAAACGATAAAACCTAGAAGACGGCCGGATTCCACACAGAAAATGCACTTATGAGGATTCAAACGTATATGGTAGAATCGACAGCGAACGAAAATGGCTTGGAGGTGGGTTGGGTGGTCGACTCTGTGCATGGAATGAGTGGGAAAATCGTCCAAATATGGTTGAACGATGTGCTTGATATCATGGAAAGCATAAAACATAGCGCGTTGAAAAGTTGCACCAATGTTCTTAAGACCGAAAGGAAGTTTTCAATAGGCAAAAGTACCCCAAGGACAAATAAAAGTAGTCTTATGTTGATCCTCGAGAACAATGTTGATTTGATTATACCTGGAGAAACCATCCATGAGAGAGAAGATTTCACTTCCAGTGCAATCATCGACAATCTAATCGACGAAAGGGGTAGGAAAGTTGTCTTTGGGACAAGCTTTGTTGATATCCCTATAATCAATGCAGACACAAATTATGCCTTGTTTCTTGTCAATCGGGAAAAGATTGGAAACCCAGTCTGTGAGAGCCACTGGATAAATAAAGCCTCGACTTCGAGCTTTATAGCAGTCGCTTTATGTGGGTGAACTGGATGAAGGCATTGCTGGAAGGGTTTAGCGTCGGGGTATGTCTTGATCTCATGTATCACAATCTCAGGGTCGATACCCAACATTTCTTCGTAGCTCTAGGCGAAGATGTCACGAAACTCTTTGAAAAGGGACGTATAGGTGACTAGTTCGTTAGGGGAACACGAAACTCCAATATGGACATTTTCGACGATTCCATGTTTGACAGATATGTCAAGGGGAATAGTGCGTGAGATATTGCTTAAGTTCCCTTCGGAAAACACATCGTGTGCAGACTCGGGAACGGTTGATATGACGACAACGGTCGACGGGGTCGAAATCCATTGGTAGTTCTCAAGAGTATGTTGCTCCAGAAAAAGGATGGAACGATGATACTCATCGTCCCAAGGGGTGTCCTCCATGACAGACATGATCATCTTGTCTATGGGAAAAATGACATGGAAAGGATCGGGAGACAACTCACCAAGAGAGGGGGTAGAAGGTGTTTCCGATTGAACGGCTTGATAGGTGGATTCAACTGAACTTAACGACATTTCGTCGCTGAAACGAAGATGATCTCCAAGGTCAGGTACTATCAAGGGGTCGTGAGACGCAGGAAGTTCATGAGGCAAGGTGGAGATCATATGGATGGAAGCAACCGACGAGTGGGGAACATCGGGCGGTGGAATAGGGAAAGTACCCATTAACGAAGAGTCCTTGAGAAGGCCTACATCGACGTTCTCATAACCCGAATGGGTTTTAGCGATAAACGGTACGTTGCCAGTATGGGTATCGGAATTGAAGAAGGCTAGTTGATCGACGGTGACAACCTTACCTTGATTTGGGAAACGTACCACATGGAAAAGGGTCGACACAACTACATGCATGGAATTGATCCAGCTACGGCCAAGCAGAAGATTATAATCAAGGGGAGTGTCAAAGACTACCACTTCGAATTGAAACGTTTTGCCTTCTAACGTGATGGGCAATGAAGGAAGAACACCGTAGGGATTAAAACTGGAGCCATTGAAGGCTTTAAGAGTGTTCTGGGATTCATTCAAAGAAGGAGAGCCAATGGCTTTCCAGCAAGCAAGAGACATAACACATGTCGAGGCACCCTCATCGATAATGGTTCGGCAAATGTTTTTTTCAGAGACAATCACTTGGATCTGGAATGCGAGTTGAGGGGGTAACCTTGGAATGTGATCCTCCAAGTCAAATATTATTAAATTTGTATCCGTCGGGTCAATTCCACCGATAGCTTTCAATAGTGCCTTCCGTTGTGCGGGACAAGTTTGAAGGACTTCAAGGGATGACATCGCAGAAGGTGCTTGAGCCAGATCTTCAACAATGTTGTAGTTCTGGGCCACACGAGCATGAGGATTGAAAGCTGATTTCCGAATGATGTCCTTTGGGGGGGGTCGCAGAACTGTGTCGAGGCTCAGTCGTTCGAGATGAAGAGGACCGTTGGTAGGTGGAGTCACGGGAGAGGGTTGTACCAAGGAAGGGGGTAAATCATCAACCTTCTCCTTAGAGGGAGAATAATCTTTGGCCTGAGTAGTGAATGCAACGTTGCTCTGCATAGAATCACCAGTACACATAAAAACATAGGAGGTGGTAGAAGATGAGGGTTGGTCATGGATGACCAACTGAGCCTGTTGTTGAGACAGGAAGGGTTGGGACAAAACGGCCGACGCAGGTGGTTTTGGAGATCGTTGAAGGAACTTAGTGACCTCGGCACGTCGTGGACAATCCTTCATGTAGTGATCATCATCACAGATAAGACAAGGGTATCATGGTTTTTGCTTATCCCGATCGTTAACAGGGGTAGTTTTGGTTTGCTCTGCTTGAGAATTATTTTTTCCCTCCTTATTCTTACCTCTCCCCTTTTTAGATTTTTTTTTACCGGCTGGGGTAGATAGGACTACATTTACCTCAGAAGTCTTGCCGGTGGGAGGGGTAGGAGACAAAGTATTTTGAACATTAGAAGAAGCAGATTTGGGGTTTGTGCTTGAGGTGGAATGTGGTTGGGCCTGGGAAGAGCCAATCACACCGTCAGCTGCATGCGAGGCAGCTGGAGTAGTTGAAGTGCTGGAAGTATTAGGACGAGGTAAGTCAGGTAGTAAATCATAAAGGGTTCCTGTTTGTGAGTAAACGAGGTCAATATATTGAGCACGACTTATAGCTTGCTCTTCTGTGACTACGCCGCCCATGAAAATGTCCTTACCGATGTCGTTCACAAATGATTTTGTGAACCACTCTGCCAACAACTGATCGGGGAGCTCAAGTTTAATGAGACATCGTCTCCTTCACCACTCATGGATGTGATCGGATATATGAGTGGCTTTGTTCTGTTTGAAGGAAGTCAAAATCTCGGTCCCCGTGTCATAACGGATCGGTAACTGGTAATGCGTAAGGAAAGCCATAGCTAGGGTGTTGAATTCAGAGAAGAAACCTCATGACAATTTGATATACCACTTCACAGTAGAACCTGTGAGGGTTCGTTGAAAAATACGTAAACGAATAGAGTCATCCATCAATGAGTTGGATGAGCACCATAGGTGAAAAGTCATAATGTGATTGTTGGGGTCCTCTCCCACTTTGCTATCGAATTTAGGAATGTCTGATGGAAGCTTGGCTGGTATAACAGGCCATTGGGGAGAGTGACGAATAGGATCATTTAAAATCCTTGAAAAATCCGGAAGATCCAAAGTGGCAAGAAAGGATAACTGTCGATTCACCTGCGGGTACTGGTGGCTTTGGGGAGGAAGCCCTGTCAAAAAAACAATAGGACCATAAGCAGTCTGCATATAATGTGAATACCCAGGCATATTCAGTGGTGGTTGGAGAGGATAGTATCTCATAGGAGTATACCCTGAAACAGGGGCTTGAGTTTGAGAATTCATCCCCCAAATGGGATTGAACGATCCTGGATATGGTTGGCCCACACTAGGGGGTATTACAGACGGAGTGGGAAACTGTTTCCCCCCAGTCGATTGAGTAGGTTGTTGTATCAACTGATTCCAATACTGGGTCAAGGATGGAGGTATGTTTTGCCCATAAGGTGGGGTCGGTCCTCCCATCGAAGGTGGTGTTCCAATTAGGGGAAATGTTCCAATTGGGGGTTGTGTTCCAATTGGGATTTGCGTTCCAAAAGGAATTTGCCCGCTGAGAGGGGGTTGAGTGAGACCACCTTGGTGAAATTTTCCACCAACCGGAAACTGGTAATTTGGAGTGAATGACGGAATAACGCCACTAGGATTAAGACTTCTAGTGGAAGACGAAAAAGTTCCTCCAAAAGGAAATTGAGGGAGTGTTGGAATAAAACCAGGAAGAGAGTTCCCAGAAGAAGAAGGACCACCAGGAGAGCCAGATGGAGTTTGCGCGAGAGTAGGAATGGAAGAATTCAACGCATGGTATCTGGGTGGTAGTGTCGGAGTGACGTTGGGCGTTCACGGTGTGTTGACGGGAGCAAGACTAACCGTAGTAAACCCGGTTGGAACACTCATAGTAGCTGCAAGATGGGACACTTCGGCAGGGACGGTAAAGTGATAAGCAGTGGTCAACGGTACTGTCTCTGTACTAGAGATTTTGGAAATCACAGGTGGGTTGATTTCAAAAATCACAGGTGAACCTGGACCAAAAAGGTCCCGTCGAAAAATGCCCATAGACCAAAAAGGATCTTGGTCCCCAGGTCCAGTCGAAGATCCAGAATACACAACAATTAAGTCTCTGGAAGAGTTTGCTCGCATAAAACATCTCTCAGAATCGGGGTGAAGTCGAAATTCCTCACAAGTATTTGTAATTCGAAAATTTTCTAGAGAGTCAGTGCATTCCACTTGCAGTGTGGTGACGACTGGGACTTCACTTTGCCGAGGAGAGCCTTTAGGTGTACTTGTAGGCAAGGGTTGAGAACCTTCTAGATGCTCTGGAGATCAACCCTGCATTCTACGTGAACGATGTGGAGGAGCTATTGTAAACAAGTGACAAACTTTGCGAAGAAAATCCTATGGTCAACTTCGAGAAACAAACAACACGCACTAGTAAACAAAATCTAGGAAGCAACACCAAGCAAACAAGACCTTCCAATTTCGAAGCCACTAGTTGGTGATGAAATCCAACATTGCAACAATGAGACAAGAAGGGGCTAGGATAGGGTGGAAAAGTTACGCTGACGACCTGCTTAACGGACTTACACCCTGGTGCAAGCTCTGACCCATAATCATGGGTATACCCTCCAAGGAGCCCGAGTGAGTTTGGTCAATGTCAATTCCAAGTACCGTGAAGACTTTCCCCTTCACAGTCACCTCATGTAAGAACCTAGAAAGATAGGCCACTAAGGTCACCACCAACAACAATAAATTCTGGGGGGATAGTCGACAGTCCGATCCACACGCAAGGGCAGGGTATCTAGCCTAAAATCAACTCAAAAGGCTTCCACTCATCATTGTGGGTATACCTCCGAGTGATCCCCATAATACGTGAAATATCTACACTGATATCAACAAAGAAGGGTGAGTAACTATGTCAATATCAATGCAACCTCATGCTTGACCCTTGTGTGAGAAGGGCTTCCCAGGACAAGATGTTGCATATGGAATTTAACACTCCATAACACAAGATGCTATTGTGTGTTTTGTTCTTTTGGAGAGTGTAGCTCTCTTCCTACTCCAAAGCGCTAGCCTAGCTAAATGTTGGTGTAATAGAGCCCTAGAAAAGAGTTACTAGATAAATTTTACAATTGCCCAGTGTTATTAAGAGTTGTTGTTTACTCAAAGGAAACGAAGATGAAACTTATGTTGTATGACTCTGACCCAACAATGCATGGATGAGAATGAAATATAGCAATTTTCGTTCAATGAATCCTATGTATGGGAGGGAAAGAGAAAWTTTTCCARATCAACCTTGAACTACAATAYAATTTCCTTTAAAATGCAAATGCAACAAATTACGCATCAACAACAATTCTCTATTGTGTCTTTTTCAATAATTTCAACAATTGATTTTCAATGTTTTCGAAGACGAAAAAGATTTTTTGAAAGAAAAGAGTTTGTTCAATTTTCAAAAAGGACCCACGCCATGATAGTGAGAGTACTGAAAATCAAAAACCAATGAACAAGCAATGATAAAAACCCAAACCACTCTTTCAATGAAAACAAAAATAACAAGCAAACCAATTTAGTCTTTTCAATTTCATAAGAAAAGTGATCTTTCAAACAATAAGGAAATGATGAAGACCAAGAAAACTCAACTTTCAACCGATCACCGGTTCTTAACTAATCAAACACACTCAGATTCCGAAATCAGTGAGTATGGTTTTGCTAAGAAAAGTCAAGAAACGAAAGTCAAGACAGAAGTGACAAGAAAAGCCTTGGAAATCCTAAGACTATCCATGCATGAAAACAAAGACAAGAAAGACATCAATCAATGGTCCAAGAAACTCTTATGAGGCACCTAGACTGATCTGGGCAGTTGAAGATGCCAAAACTCAAATCCAAAAGTTTTAAAAAATGGGTTCGCAGGTTGAGAGTGTTACACAGTGCGAGAATTACTAATTCTCATAGGTGTCCCTTGAGCAGAGTGCGAGAACCTTGCACTGAACCTAAAGGCAGGATGAGAACTCTATAGATTCTCGCAGGCTACAGTGAAGTGCAGTGCAAGAACCTCTGAAACTAGTCAAATTTTTGGAAAAGGAAAAAAAATTTGAAAAGGCCTCTGGACCCAAAGGGTCTATCAGGATATCCTGAAGACTCAGAGATTGATAGGAAAGAAGAAAAGTAAAACAAGAGAAAATGGCCACAAAAAAACAAAAGCCACAAAGAAAAATGGGATGCTCCCCAGTGGAGTCACCAATTTTGTTATCGGACTAATCGGTAGGTGCGGACAGTAGCAAATCTCCCTAGATCCACCTGGATCTAGAACAAAATAGGACAGGACATGACTCTTTCCCTAAGTTTTGACCATTGAATTAGCTAGTAGGAAGGAACAAGTAACATACCTTAATATCGCTTCCTAGGGTCTCTATTTCTCCCGCTTCGCTCTGGTGCTCTCGTGAGGTCAAGACCAAGACAACAAAAACCAACCAAAGTGAAGATAGCAAAATATATTCAACAGTCAACTTATGTGTATGATCAAGGAATTACACAATAAAGTGAGAATATCTTTATGGGAAAGGGACATGCCACTGTATCATATTGATTGAAAATAAAGATTACAACTTGATCGCCTTGATGTCGCAAGCTTCCTTTCGATGGCTCTTGTCTCCAACACACACACTTTCTCAATCCTTGTATGAAGAAGATCAAATCCTCTTGATAGACTTGCTAGAGTCTCCAAGCTACTGTTCAGGCTAAGTCATTCACACAATTCTTTCACCAATTCTCCAATGAATCTTGCTTAACCTTTTCCATGAGAATTCCCTCAATATATAAGAGAGAATAAGATAGTTACTTGGATAAGAATGATCCCACAATATCAAGGAATCCAGTACAAGGATAACCATTTGAATGCCAACCCATTCTTCTAGAAGATTCCCTTCTAGAAACATCGAGAATTCACCTTTTTCCATGCTTTAGGAAGAGTTCGCACCCTGGCTATTCAACACAGTGCGATAAGTTCGCACCCTGGCTTAAAGCAGCCTGCGAGAATGGGTCATTCTCGCACCCAAATATATTAGCAACTTGCGAACCTTCTTCAAAAATGAGTTTTCTGGGAAGAGATGAAAGTAACTTTTATTAGGAGAAAGTTCTTATGAAGAGCCTGAGTACACCATCATCAATACATCATCACGATGACGAAAATCATGGGTAATAGTAGCTATCTCTAAGAAGAGATGTGGCTTCTATGCACATCCTTTTGAGAACAATGATTACAATGAGGCTCCGAAGGAATTTTTAAAATTACTCATGAATTCCAAAACCCTAGACATCCAAAAACCTAACCCTAGGAGGTGAAACGCCAAAAGTTATGTGGGCCCCAATAGGTAAGTTGGTACCTCAACTTTCTAGGGTGAAAACTTTTACATACGACTTTTGTTTTAGGCATATGATAGCCTATTGTAAAGGTGTTTTTTTGAAATACACATTATTCCATCTAACTCTCACTCCGTCTATAGTTTGACTCTGGAAAGCAAAAAAAAAACATTGTTTAGGGCCCCAAAATGGCCCTAGAAGTACAGAAAGATGTACTGATATGAAAGATTCCAAAATAATCCAGTTAGAATAGGTGGGTAGCCACCAATATCCACCTAGATGATGTGTACGGATTCAGGATAGCCTCGGAAGTGTAGAGCCCACAATTATAAGGAAATGTCATCAATATAGAGAAATGTCTTGAACTAAAAACTATCAAGATGAGCCACTTGGAATAGGTGGATGTCCACCAATATCCACCTGGATAAATCCTCCTTTCTTAGGAATAAATGGTCTCCATTTCTTTGAGTTACCCCATCAGGTGAGGAAATTTATGTTGAATCTAGCCCCAGCTCAGCCACTTTCCTTGGTGCAGGAGCTACCCTTCCTTAACAACCCGATAAATATGGATCCTCTCCTAGTGAGTTCCCTTGAGTCGTGTGCCCACTATATGTTCAGTGGATTCTTATTCCATGTAGCCAGGGTTGAGATTTGTTGGTGCCAATTGTTTTTTGATCTTCGAGGTTTCCAATAATGGTGGAAAATACATCCAAAGGAGGTCCATATTGAACATTGGGTGCAAGCCAAGGAAGGGTGGAGTGTTGAGCTCAAATGAATTTCTACCCATAGCCTTGGTGATGGTGTAAGTCCCATAGCGAAGTGGACGAATCTTCTGACGGGGCCCTATAAGGAACTCTTTCTCCAAATGTAACTGGACCTTGTCTCCTACCTGGAACTGGTGCAGTACCCGGTGTTAATCATGGTGTTGCTTGTACTTAGCATTGGATTTTTGTGAAATATCATGGACCTGTTGGCGGATGTGTTGAATCTACTCAATGAATCCGGTGGCTTTGTCATCCTCAAACTGAACATGGGAAGATTATGCCTGTGTGTTTTCAAGAGGTAGTGCAACATCAATGGGACCCAAGGGTTGGAATCCCAGCCCCACCTAAAATGGGATATGTTCGGTGGAGCTATGGAGAGCCTTGTTGTAGTTGTGTTGAACATAGGTAATAATCTCATCCAATGTACACAGATTCTTAGAGTTATACATGCACAGGATGTGCACAATCATCTGATTGATGACCTTTGTCTTTCCATTTGTTTAGGCATGGAAAGCAGTGGATTTAGTGAGCTTGGTGTCCAACAGTGACCAGAGATGCGACCAAAATGTGTTGAGGAACCTGCTATCCCAATATGAGGTGATGGTCTATTGTATCCCAAAATGGACCCACACCCATTCAAAGAATAGCTTGGTAGTATCTACCACTATGATGCTCTTCTTGCATGTTGTGAGAGTGGCCATCTTCAAAAATTGATCAACCACCACAAATAGTCAATCATTTCCTTGCCTGGTGTATGGAAAGAAAGACATGTCATCCATCAAGATGGATTCCCAAGGCCTCTCAAGAGTAGGAAGAGGTGTGGATAATCCTTGATTCTTTATTTTTGGCTTGGAAATGGCACAGGCAGTGAAAGATATGATATACTTGTTGACATCCTGTCGAAGTTTTCGCCAATAAAAATGTTTCTGTAGAACAACCACAATTTTCTCCATGCCAAAATGTCATGTCGTCTGACTATAGTGAGCCTCCTAAATCAACTTTGCACGCTCTATTACAGGAACATAGAGGTGGCCCAAATGGAATAGAAGTCATCCTAAATTTGAAAATCGGTGACATTCACGACTATACGTAAGAGCTGATAGGTGGTGGCGAAGTCAAGATCTCACTAATAAAGTTGGGGCCACTTAGATGCCTCATTCCCACATGAATGGAGCATGGTGGTGAGTGCAGAAATGAGAGGTCGACTGAGGTAGGAAACAACACTATTTGTGCTCCCTATCTTATAATTGATGTTGATATGGAACTGTTGCAGGTATGTGCACAACTTCTGATGGCAATCATTCTATAACTTCCCCTATTTCTGTATGAACTACAAAGTCTTGTGATCAATGTGGATGATTGTCTCCTTTCCCATAATGTAATGTTTCCATTGACGACAGGCTTGCACAATGGAATACATTTCCTTATCATAGGTGAGGCATTTCTAGACAGTATCTGAGAGTGTCTCACTATGGTATGCTATTGGATAGTCATGCTGAGTGATAACTACGCCTACAACACATTTTGATGCTTCAATCTCAATATTGAACGATTGTTGCAGATCAGGAAAGGAGAGTATTGGAGATGAGCACAATACATGCTTCAGATCATCAAATTCTCATTTTTGTGCCTTCCCCCATTCAAAATTTACCTTTCTACCACCCTTGGTCACTTGGTTGAGGACCCATGCAATATGGGAGAATCCCAACATGAACCATCCATAGAAGTTGGCAAGTACCAAGAAGCTATGAAGCTCAGTTAGTGTGGTCTGGGCTGGCCAGTCATGGATGACTTGTATCTTAGTTGAATCCACATGTACCTTATGCTCATAAACAATGTATCCCAAGTATTGGACTTTGTTCATGCCAAAGGAGCATTTTTCCAAGTTGGAATATATCTTGTGTTGCCACAGAGTGCTCAAAACCTGTTGAATATGTTGCATGTGCTCCTCCCATGTTTTGTTGAAGATGAGGATGTCATCCAGAAATACCACCACAAAAGAGTTGATGAAGGGTCTTAATACATCATCCATCAACCTCATGAAAGTTGTTGGTGCATTTCTTAAGAAAAAGGGCATGACCAACCATTCGAAGAGACCTTATTTAGATTTGAAAGTTGTCTTCCATACATCAGTCAATTTGATGGGAACCTGGTGGTAGCCATACATTAGGTCAATATTATTGAAGAATGTTTCCCCCTTGATTTGTTCAAGAAGTTCATCAATTCGGGGAATTGGGTACCTATTCCTGACTTTGATTTTTTTTAATGCTCTGTAATCAATGCAGAGATGCCAGATATGGAATTTCTTCTGTACCAGTACAATCGAGATTCTGCAAGGGGTGGAGCTAGGTTTGATGTGCCCCTTTTGAAGCAGATCTTGGATAAGATGCTTGATTTCATCATTTTCCATCAATGAGAGATGATATACTGGTCCATTAGGAAGAGGTGCATCAAGGGTTATATCAATTGGATGCTTGACTTGGTAGTGCATTGGTACCCCAGTAGATGATGAGAATATTTCTATGTACTCTTCCATGATCCATTTCACTTGCTTTTGCTACAAAGAGAGGATCTATGTAGAGGTCACAGATGTGGAAATGACCTTCTTCTTACTATGAGCATGGATCACAAAGAATACAAACTTCCCGGTCTTTGAAATGACCTTACTTCATTTCCTAATAAAGATTAAAGAAATAGTTGTAGGCAGTGCTACCTATGGTATCCTGTACAATTGTTTACTCAAAGTAATAATAACACTACGGGGTCTAGAATCATACACCCCGTGTCGCTTCCAAAAATATGCATGGCCTAAAATAACATCACAAAATTCAAGGGGAGAAATATCACACAATACCTCGTCTTGAAGGGCTCGATTCTGTATGGCAGACGACACTATTGGTTGATGCAAAGATCCATTCCTTGGCGAAGCCAGCCGATGGTGTAGGGATGAGGGTGCAGTTTCATCAGAAGGTACAACTTCTTGATGACCTATACTGTGATCAAGTTATTCTAACTGACGCTATTGATAATGAAATGAAGTAGAGCCCCCTTTATCCACATCTGTGAGTGAAAGAGGCATTCCCCTTTCTATGGTTCTTCTCGTTCGGTTGGTTGGACTTTGGTGGTAGTGACAGTGGTGATGGGTTCGACATCGATAATATATTTCCCTCCTAAATTTGATTTGGAGTCAGAATCTTCCTATGACTTAGAATCTTTCAGGTCCTCCACCAATGAATTCTTGGAGAGACATTCTTCAGTGTTGTGCTAAGGGATTTTATGGTATTCACACCACTTTTCAGTGTCCTTATAAGACTTCTCATTACCCTTCTTGGGTTTCGGCTTGGACTAGTTTTCCTGAGAGTGGTTGTATTTTCTTTGTCCCTTTTTTTCTTGGTTGGGGCTGCATTTTCCCTGCTTTGGTTGTGAGGAGTTTGTAGATCCAAAATCTTGCCTCTTCTTCTTAAATTTTTGCTCGATCTTGATAGCGTATCTATAAGCCGCACCTAATGATGTGATGTCCATAAAATCCATTTCTGTTTGATTGTATTTATGCATACATCCATGGTATTTGAGCACCATATGTCATTCAAAGTCTTTGATACCCAAGTTGGTGCACAGGGTATGGAAAATATTGGTGAAATATGGTACTTTCTAGTCCCTTTCCTGACACAATGTGGTCCATCTTGTCTACTGGTCCTTGTAGATTCCAACAGGGCAGTATTGTTCTTTAATGGAATCCCTGAAGGAATCCCATGTAGGGGTGACCGAAAATAGTACATATTCCTCTATGGCCCTTTTCTTAGAGTAAGTATCCCACTAGTCCTTAACATGGGGGACAACCTTGAGGAGTGAAAAAGTAATATTTTCCCTATCGAAAAAATTATGGACCAAAAAATACCCTTCGAGCAGATTCAACCATTTATCTATAACATATGCATCCATTAGTCCTTCAAATAATGGAATATCAAAATTTACTTGTACCTTGAAGGGGGTTGCATGGCCACTTGATGATGATGTGTCTCCTATGGGAAACTGTCGAAGGATCTGTGTAAAGTTGTCCATCATTTCATTCCTTTTTCATGCAAGGGATTCCTCGAGCAATATTTTAAAAGGATATCCTACTCCATCATATTTCTTATCTTCCCCCATGAGTTTTTTTCGACCTTGGTGTGACCGATATTGCAAAGGATCGAATGGTTCAACTCCCAATTTCTTGTACCCAGATCTTGTCGGGGACATGCACAAAGAAAAATAAATGAAGAGAAGACCACTTTGATATGCCTGATTCAAATTTATGAGCAGAACGAAATGAATAGTAGAATGAATACAATAACAAATATATATGGAGAACAACAACATATATCCATTGAATAACAACTTCTATTGAATAAATAAAATAGGCTGAAAATGCAAAACTGCATAACTAAAACAACTCGCTCGAATGGTTTTAGCTATCTCTGAGAAGAGATGTGGCTGCTACGTGCATCCATATAAGAAGAATTATTACAATTAGGCTCCAAATACCTTTTTAACATTACTCATGAATTCCAAAACCCTAGAAATCGAAAAACCTAACACTGGGAGGTGAACGCCAAACGTTATGTGGGCCCTGATGGGTAAATTGGTACCTCAACTTCCCGGGGTCGTAACTTTTGCATAGGAACCCTGTTTTAGGCATGTGATAGCCCATTGGAAAGTTATTTTTGAGAAATACACATTATCTCATTAGAATTTGACTCTGTCTACAGTTTTACTATGAAAAAAAAAAAAAAACCTGTTTAGGGCCCAAAAATGGCCCTGGACGTACAAAAAGATGTACTAATATAAAAAATTATAAAATAAGCTAGTTAGAATAGGTGGGAAGCCACCAATATCCACCTAGATGTTGTATAAGGCTTCAGGACAACCACAAAAGTGCAGTACCCACAATTACAATTAAATGTCATCATTACAGAGAAATGTGTTGAACTAAAAAATGCCAAGATGAGCTAGTTGGAATAGGTGGGTGGCCACCAATATCCACCTGGATCAGTCCTCTCTCCTTAGGAAGCAAAGGTATCCATTGCATTGAGTTCCCCCATTAGGTGAGGAACTTTTTTTTGAATTTGGACCCGGGTGAGCCACTTTCCTTGGTGCAGGAGCTTCCCTGCCTTGACAACCCGATAAAGTTGGATCCTCTAGTGGCGAGTGCCCTTGACCTGTGTGTCCACTATCTGATCAGTGAATGCCTATTCCATTCAATCATGGTTGAGCTCTATTGGTGTCAATTTTTCTGTGATCTCTGAGGTGTCTAATAATGGTGGAAAATATGGCCAAAGGACGTCCACATTGAACACTAGGTGCTAGCCAAGGAAGGGTGGAGTGTTGAGCTCAAAAGAATTGCTACCCACAACCTTGGTGATGGTGTAAGGCCCATAGCGAATTGGACGGAGCTTCCGATGGGACCCTATAAGGCACTCTTTCTGCAAATGTAACCAGACCTTGTCTCCCACCTAGAACTGGCGTGGTACCCAATGTTGATCATGGCACTGCGTGTACTTAGAATTGTCTTTTTGCAAAATCCCGTTGACTTGTTGGAGGATGTGTTGAATATTCTCAATGAGTATGGTGGATTTTTTGGCCTTAGAATAAACATGGGAAGATTCTTCCTGTCTGGTTGCAAGAGGTAGTGAAACATCAATGTGACACAAGGGTTGGAATCTCATCCCCACCTGAAATGGGCTATGGTCGGTGGAGCTATGGAGAGCCCTATTGTAGATGTGTTGAACATAGGGAAGACTCTCATCCAATGTATGTGGATTCTTATATTTATACATGTGCAGGATGTGCACAATCATTTGATTGATGACCTCTTTTTGGCCATTGGTTTGGGGGTGGAAAGCAGTGGATTTAGTGAGCTTGGTGTCCAATAGTGACCAGAGACTCGACCAAAATGTGATGAGGAACCTGTTGTCCTGATATGAGGTGATGGTCTATGGTATCCCAAAGTGGACCCACTCCAGTTCGAAGAAGATCTTGGTAGTATATGTCACTATGACGTTCTTCTTACAGGTTGTGAGAATGGTCATTTTCAAAAACTAATCAACCACCAAAAATACTTAATCAATTCCTTTCTTGGTGGAAGGAAGTCCAGACATGTAATCCATCGATATGGATTCCCAAGGCCTCTCATGAGTAGGAAGAGGGGTGTATAAGCCTTGCTTCTTAATGGTTGGCTTGGAAATGGCATAGGTATTGCAAGATCAAATATACTTTCTCATGTCATGTCAAAGTTTTGGCCATAAAATTATTTCTATAGAACAACCATAGTTTTCTCCATGCCAAAATGTTCTACTGTCCGACTGTAATGACCCTCCCAAATCATCTTTTCACGCTCTCTTGTGAGAACACAGAGGTGGCCCAAATAACATAACAGTCCATCCTAAATCTGAAAATCGGTGACATTCGCACTTGTACCCAAGAGCGGATAGGTGGTGGTGAATTCAAGATCTTGCTAATAAATTTGGGGCCACTCAAATGCCTCATGTCCATAGGAATGGAGCATGGTGGTGAGTGCAACAATGACAGGTCGACTGAGGTAGTCAATGACACGATTTGTGCTCCATGTCTTATAATTGATTTTGGGATGGAACTGCTGCAAGTATATGGACCACTGTTGATGGCGGTCGTTCTGCAACTTTCCCTGTGTTTTTATGAACTGCAGAGGCTTCTGATTAGTGCGGATTATTGTCATCTTTCCCAGAATGTAATGTTTCCATTGATGACAATATTGCACAATGGAATACATTTCCTTGTCATAGGAGGGGTGTTTTCGGATGGTATCTAAGAGTGTCTCACTATGGTATGCTACAGGATGGTTGTGTTGAGTGAGAATTGTGCCTACAACATAGTTAGATGCATCAGTCTCAATCTCGA
Organism: Picea glauca; assembly: GCA_000966675.3. NCBI lineage: Eukaryota > Viridiplantae > Streptophyta > Pinopsida > Pinales > Pinaceae > Picea > Picea glauca. The sequence goes on along the minus strand of JZKD02S1510630.1, from coordinate 19,313 downwards.
ACGGTTGTTGAAAACCGGGTAAGGAGAGTACTGGAGTTGAGCACAAGAAATGATTATGATCATCAAATGCTCATTGTTGTGCCTTCCCCCATGTGAACTTTACCTTACCACCACCATTGGTCACCTAGATGAGGGGACATGCAATATGGGAGAATCCCAACATGAACCGTCAATAGAAGTTCACAAGTCCCAAGTAGAACTGAAGCTTGGTTAGTGTGGTCGGGGCTAGACAATCACGGATGATTTGGATATTAACTGGATCCACATGTACCCCATGCTCATCGATAATGTAGCCCAAGTATTGGACCCTTTTCATGCCAAAGGAGCATTTTTCCAAGTTGGCATATAGATTGTGCTGCCACATAGTGCTCAAAACTAGCTAAATATGTTGCATGTGCTCCTCCCAATTTCTACTAAAGATGAGGATGGCATCCATATATACCACCACAAAATAGTTGGTGAAGGGTCTCAATACATCATCCATCAACCTCATGAAAGTTGTTGGTGCATTTGTAAATCCAAAGGGCATGACCTGCCATTCAAAGAGACCTTATTTATATTTGAAATCTATCTTCCATACATCAGTCGGTTCGATGGGAAATTGGTGGTAGATGGAATTTAGGTCAACCTTACTAAATAACTTTTCCCCCTTGAGTTGGTCAAAAAGGTAATCAATTTGGGGAATAGGGTACCAGTTCCTGACTTTGATTTTGTTTAATGATTTGTAATCAATACAGAGCTGCCAGGTCCCTTCTTTCTTCTGTACCAGTACAATAAGGTTGTCATAAGAAGAGGAGTTGGGTATGATGTGCCCCTTTTGAAGCAACTCTTGGATTTGACACTTGATTTCATCATTTTCCATCAGTGAGCAATGATATACTGGTCCATTAGGAAGAGGTGCACCGGGGGTTAAACCAATTGGATTATTGACTTAGCAGTGCGTCGGTACCCTAGTGGGTGAGAGAATATGTATCTGTAGTCTTCCATGACCCCGTCCACTTGGTTATGATGTAAAGAGAGGATCCGTGTAGAGGTCATGGATGTGGTGATGACCTTCTTCTTACTATGAGCATGGATCACAAAGAATATGAACTTTCTGGTCTGTGAAATGACCTTACTACATTGCTTAGCAAATATTAAATAAATAGTGGTAGGCAATGCTACCTCTGGTATCTTGTACAATTGTCTAACTAAGTAATAATAACACTACAGGGTCTAGACTCATACAGAACATGTCACTTCCAAAAATATGGTTGGCCTAAAAGAACATCACAAACTTCAAGGGGAGCAATATCACACAATACCTCGTCTTTGAAGGGCTTGATTCCATAGGGAAGACAACACTGTTTGTTGACACTGAGATCTCTTCCTTGGCGAATCTAGCTAATTGTGTAGGTATGTGGGTGTGCTATCATCGACAGGTCCAGCCACTTGACGACCTATGTTGTGATTAGGTTCTTCTAAAATCCGCTATCGACAATGAAATGAAGCAAAGGCCCCTTTACCCACATCTGCGAGTGGAAGAGGAGTTCCCCTTCCTTTGGTTCTTTTGGTTCACTTGGATGGACTTTGGTGGTAGTGACAATGGCGCTGGGTTTTACATTGATAATCAAATTACCTCCTTTTGGATTTGATTCAAAGTAAGAATATGCCTCTAACTCAGAATTTTCAGCTCGGCCACTAGTGACTGGTAGGAGCGACATTCTTTGGTGTTGTGTCAAGGGATTTTATGGTATCCACACCACTTTCCCGTGTCCTTATTTGACTTCTCATTACCCTTCTTGGGTTGCGGCTTGGACTGGTTTTCCTAAGAGTGGCCATATTTTCTCTATCCCTTGTTTTGTGGGTTGGGGCCTCCTTTTCCCTTCTTTGGCTATGAGGAGTTTGCAAATCCAAACTCTATCCTCTTCTCCTTAATGTTTTTCTCAATCTCGAAAACATATCTATAAGTCACACCTAATGATGTGATGTCCAGAAACTCCATTTATGTTTGAATGTGTTTATTCAAACAACCATGGTATTTGAGCACCACATGTCATTCAGAGCCTTTAACACCCAATTTGGTGTTCAGGGTATGGAAAATATTGGTGAAATCTAGTACTGTTTGGTCCCTTTCCTGACGCAATGTGGTCCATCTTGTGTACTGGTCTTCGTAGCTTCCAAAATGGTAGTATTGTTCTTTAATGGCATCCCTGAAGGAATCCCATCTATTGGCGACTGCAAATATTGCAGATTCCTATATGGCCCTTTGCTTAGAATAAGTATCCCACGAGTCCTTAACATGGGGGAAGATCTTGAGGAGTGCAAAAGTAATATTTTCCCTATCGGAAAAATTGTGGACCAAAAAATATCGTTCGAGCAGATTCATCCATTTATCTAAAACATTTGCATCTATCAATCCTTCAAAGAATGGAATAACAAAATTTACTTGTACCTTGAAGGGGGTTGCATGGTCGCTTGATGACGATGTGTCCCCTGTGGGCATGCGTTGAAGGATATGTGCAAAGTTGTCCATCATTTCATTCCTTTGTCGCACAAGGGATTCCTCAATCAACAATTTAAAAGGATCTCCTGCTCCATATTTCTTCTCATCCCCCATGAGTTGTTTTCAAGCTTAGCACGACTAATATTGCAAAGGCTCAACTGGTTTGAGTCCCATGTTCTTGTATCCAGATCTTATTGAGGACATGCACGAAGAAAAATAAAAGAAGAGAAGATCTCTTTGATACCACTGATATAGATTTATGAGCGGAACAAAATGAATAGCATACTAAATACAATAACACTGAGATACAGAGAACAATAACTGATATATAGTGAACAATAACTTCTATTGAATAAATAAAATAGGTTGAAATTGTAAAATTGTAGAACTGAAACAACTTGCTCGAATGGTGGTAGCCATCTCTGAGAAGAGATGTGTCTGCTATGTGCATCTATCTTAGCAAAATGATTACAATGAGGCTCCATAGGAATTTTTAACATTACTCATGAATGCCAAAAACCTAGACATCCAAAAACCTAACCCTAGGAGGTGAAACACCAAAAGTTATGTGGGCCCCGATGGTAAGTTGGTACCTCAACTTATTGGGGTCATAAATGTTTCATACGACCTTCGTTTTAGGTGTGTGATAGCCCATTGGAAAGGTATTTTCGAGAAATACACATCATGCCATCAAACTCTAACTATGTGTACATATTGACTACAACAAGCCAAAAAAACATTGTTTAGGGCCCAAAAACGGCCCTGGAAGTAAAAAAAGATGTACTCATTTGAAAAATTCCAAAATAATTCAGTTAGAAAAGGTGGGCGGCCACTAATATCCACTTGGATATTGTGTAGGGATTCAAGACAGCCCTGGAAGTGCAGAACCCACAATTATAAATAAATTTCATCATTACAGAGAAATGTAATGAGCTAAAACTGGGTGGCCACCAATATCCACTTGGATCATGGTACTCACATGAAAAGGATGGAAAACCAGTGAGGGCCTCGCGGGACTCCCTATGCCTAAACCGTGGAGTGACTCCTGGTATAGTTTCTTGAAATCCCCCAAGTACGTGCAAAATTAGAGTATGGCCTCCTCTGTAAGGTTCTACCAATCTCGTGTGCAAACCCATCTTCCTCCTACTGAAAACCAAACCATAAAATGGAATCTCTAATATAAATCTTAGATGGATTCCCCTCTTGTCTAGGCTCCGATGGAAATCCTGGGTGGATTCCCCTCTTCTCTAGCTAGGGTAGATTTGCACTATCGAAAACAAACCTATAGTGGAAGGGTTTTTCTAAACCCTAAAAAAACCATGGCTTCAAGAGCACTTCCAAAATGAGAGATCAAATCATAATGACAAAGTGACGCTCTACACCTCCTTTTATCCTTTCTCCATGCCTTTTAGAACTTTCCCTTTTTTGACCAAATCAAATGTAACCCTTATCCTCTTTTTGACTAAATCAAATATGACCCTTATCCCCTTTTTTCTTTCACTTTAGGATTAAAATTCACTTTTAATAGATAAGTAATTTATTAATCCTAACTAAGTGACATTAAATAACCCCTTTTGACTCCCTTTTTCTTCACTAACAAGCCATGGAAGTCATTTCCACTGCCGAATAGGGGAACCCAAAAATGGGGACATGAAATTGGTCCCTATTTTTTCAACTCAACAAGCTTATACATATGTATCTGGAAAGATAACTTCATCCATGAGAAATAGGACTTTACAGAAACTCTGATATGGATACGTCTATATTCTCTTCCGCAAGAATATTGGCATGTAGAGATTCTATAAAGAATAGGAAATATGATGGGTTATTTTGTCTACATTGCAAATGATACACAACAATGACGATATACTTCATTTTCTTGGATCTGTGTGTACCTTGATGTTTCAAGGGATCTTCCAACATCTATCATCGTCAAATTTAGTACACGGACTAGATCCAAACAATTGATTATGAACACATCCCCTTTATGTGCCGATAATGTCACGTCCATGGTCACCTGTTCAAGGATTCCCCACTGAATAAACCAATGGATCAACCCAAATATCAACAATGAAAGGACACATACAGATTTGAAAAATTCCCTTCTAAGAGGAAGATCCTTAAGAAAACAATGTCGCATCCAAATCCCAAGGGACCCCGAACCAACAATAGTTTCAAAAAAATGTCTATAATTGAGGATCAATAGAAATACATCCAAACAAAGGAGAAACATATCCATTCAACTTAGGACCTTATCTAGGCTCAAGGACCCAATTCTAATCCATTGACGAGTACAAATACAGATATGCAACAAAGAAACCTCATAATCAAAGATCAAGATAAAGAAATGAAGAACATCAATGAAATAAAAATAGATATGGAAGAATGTGATGAAATAGAATTATAAGGACTCAACCTTCAAAGCATAGTCGTCACCTATGAAAGGAAATAAGTTCACTCAATCCTATAAAAGAAAATCCAACTCCTAAAATCATCATTTCTCAAATGTAAACATATGGAGAAAATAATGGACATGCATAAAGGTAAGCATTCAACTGCATCCAATCTAGGAATTAAGAATTATTTAGGTAAGGAAACAATTAAATTATCAAAAGGATATAAGAAGGAAGATAAAACTTCAAACAAACAACTGCTCCAAGGACTAGGGAAACTCCTAGTCAATTCGGGCTGAATTAAAATCATGGAAGAACAAATTTCTTCCCAACCCCATAAATCTCAATGAAAGTACTCTCCTGGAATATAAGGGGTATCAATGGCCCAAGTAAACATAGAGACGTGAAGACTCTAATCTCACAATAAAAACTATCTATCGTAATGATTCAAGAAACCAAATGTTCGTCTGAAATTCTTGAAAAAATAGCCTCTAAATGTTGGCAGGGCTTCCAATTGGTCGTTATTGATGTAGATGGAGCCTCGAGAGGATTGAAAATCCTCTAGCTCCCCTCCGACATCATCCAGAACCACTTTTTTTCTACTAGATGCTCACGTTTAGCTAATTTCCAACTAATTGGGTAAGATCAAATGCATATAGTTACCAATGTCTATGACCCTCAATTTCCCCATGATAAATTGTCCTTTCCAAATTCCCTCCAAAACCTTAATCCTTACACCTCGCAAAGCCCTTGAATTATGGAAGGTGATTTCAATATAATCTCTTCCCTCTTGGAAAATAAAGGAGGGGTCAACCGGCTGGATCAAGACTCCGACCACTTTAAGGAGACTTTGAATGATCTACGTTTTGCATATTGGGAAACCAACAATGGAATATTCACTTGGAATAACCATAGAAGAGGTAACCAACAAAGAACCTCTTTCCTAGATCACTTCCTAGTGTCAGAGTCACTTTTACACCTTAACTATGCTATAGAAACCTCCATTCTCCCCTTTCAGGGTTTTGATCATTGGCCCATTTGCATTACAATTGATATTCAAGCTAGTCCTAAGAATCAACCTTTTCGATTAAAACATTTTTTGTCGAAAAATCAATCATTCTAGGAGAAATTTGAAAGAAGGTGGAGAGAAGCAGCCATACCTTTGGGTTCCCCAATGTATCGAATCCAACAGTGGTTGAAGAATGTAAAACATCAACTAAAGAAATGGAATAAAGAAGAATTTGGAAACATATTCTTAGAAAAATGCCAAGTTACGGAGGACATGAAATAACTTCAAAAAAATATGATAAAAAATTGGTGCATAGAATAACTCATAGAGGAAGAAACTAAATTAATAACTCAAATATCCATTAGAGAGAAACGGGAAGAGAAGTTGTGGTGCCAAAAATCTAGAGTTCAATGGATAAAAGCAAGGGAAAAGAATGCAAAATTTTTCCACAGCTCAATTCTCCAACGTCGACACACTAATCTAATTTCTTTGATCCAATATGCCCAAGGGAATAAACTCTGCAATCACAGAGAAATAGAATTAGATTTAATGCAGTATTATAGTGTCTTGATGAAAGAACCCTAAGAGAACAAGAAATCAACAATCAACAAGATAATCCAATACATACCTTAGATGGTAACAAAGGAACATAATAGAGCTTTGATGAGAGAAATCTCAATGGAAGAAGTATAATAGGAAATCATAGAAATTCCCAAAGGTAAATCTCTAGGACTAGGTGGTCTTACAACTGACTTTTTTCATGCTTGCTAGTTTGTGATCAAACAAGATGTTCTGGAAGCAATTGAAGACTCAAGAAAAATTCTCAAGGTCCTCCTTGCCTTCAAGTCAACCTTCCTAACCATTATCCACAAAGAGGAAATGTAGACGACCCTATAAAATTTGAACCTATATCCCTTTGTAACGTGATATATAAAATCATCTCTAAAGTCATCACCAACCGCTTGAAGCCCCTTCTTCCTCTATTAATATCTCAAGAATAATCATGCTTCGTGTAAGGACGTTAGATCCTAGATAACATTAATATGGCACATTAACACATTCTCTCTTTAATGTCTTCTCAGAATTCTAGCTTGCTTATTAAGTTGGAATTGGCTAAATCTTATGATAGCCTTAGTTGGGAGTATATTTCTAGTATCCTTCAAGCCTTTGGCTTCTCCCATCACTGGATCAAGTGGATTATGGATTTTCTCTCCTTAATTTTATTCTCCATCTTGGTGAATAGATCTCCCTCAACGAACTTCTCCCCTTCTTGGGGAATCCTCCAAGGAGACACCCTCTCCCCTTTCCTCTTTGTTCTAATGGCTGAAGGTCTAGGAAAATCTATCCAAGTAGTAGAAGCTCAAGGAAAGTGGAAAGGGATCAATTTCCATGGGGACAAAAAATGATCTACCTACCAATAATTTGTGGATGACACGATGCTAATGGCTACTCCTACCATTAGAGAATCCCTCCAAATTAAACAAGTTCTAAAGGAGTTCTCATAAACTTCAAGAATGACAATTAATCAAGGAAAATCTCATCTTTTTTTCTTTAACACGCCTCCAGTTGTCCAAGCCCATCTAGAAGCTACCTTGGGATTCCAATGCAACACTCTCCCTTATAAATATTTAGGAGTTCCCTTGGTTGACTTGTCCCTGAAGAAAGAGGCCTAGAAATACCTCCTTTCCATTCTAACTAAGAAGCTTGATAATTGGGCCTTCAGATGCCTCAACCTAGTTGGTATACTGATCTTAGTAAAATTTGTTCTTCAAACTATGCCTCTGTATCGGTTCTCTATCCTGGGGACTCCTAAGTTTATTATTAAAGTGGTGAGAAACTTACACAGATCCAATGAGAGTAAAAAATGGGCCCTAGTTTCATGGAAATCAATTTGCAAGCCCAAGATAGCAGGAGGTTTGGGTCTCCAAGACCTAAAAATAGTGGGTAAAGTCTTAGGAGTAAAGCTATGGTGGAATTGTCATACCAACCATCATTATTAATGGGCTTGTATTTGGAAGGTGAAGTATGCTAGAGAAGAACATGAAGGAATCCTAATTTGAATGAAAAGTGCCACAAGCGGATCCAACATATGGAATTTTGCCTAGAAAAATAGATCCTTGATTTCACAAAATTGATTTTGGGAAATTAGGAATGGAAAGGAGGCCTTCTTTTGGGAAGATGTTTGACAATAGATGTTGAAATGGTCATACCAACAACAACTTGAAGGAATAAAGGAAGCTATGTTACGCAAAGGGAAAATGAAAGTAGTGCATTGTTGGGCCCCGGAAAAAGCTCATCAAAGATGGTGCAAATGGATCCCCAAAGAAGGATGGAAAGGAGCTCAGGACCAAGAGATTGTAGAATGATTTTGGGAGGACTTAGCGTGCAGGAGAATCAAATTTATTAAGGATGTGAGACACCTCCATTAGGGTTCGTCAATAAAGGGCTATTTCACGGTTAAATATTCCTACTTGATTGTAGTGAACTACCAAAATATCCCCAATCTTGGCAACGGATATGGAAACAAAATTTTTGGAAAAAAGTTTCAACCTTTCTATGGCTGCTAACTCAAAAAAAGACGTTGAATTGGGATAATCTCTATAAAAGAAGCTTCTCAGGACCCTCAAGGTGCCCATTATGCCTCTCACAAGAAGAATCCATCGAGCATCTGTTCAATTCTTGTCCCTTTGTGGAATAATTATGGGACCAGAGAGAATCCCTTTTCCATAGATCGAGACACAGTTGTCAATATCTTCCTAACTCCATCAAAGAATGGTCATCATCCATCACTCCTAACCCTATAGTCAGCCACTTATGGAAGCTCCTCCCAAGATTCTTGTTATGGGAAACGTGGAAAGAGCGCAACAAAAGAATCTTTAGAGATGAGACTCAGCCCCCGATAGAGGTATGGACTAGAATAATCAAAGCTATCCTAGAAATAGTCGACACTCAACGTTCGAAGGAAGAAAATTAGAAGACGAACCAGTAGGAGAGAAATATTCTCAAGGCCCTAGTTCTAAATAGTCTCTCAGTTCCAGTTTTCCCAATTTTGTTGCCACCAAAGGTATCGTCTCCTTCAAGCTAGTGACCTCCTCCCCAAGGGTTTATTAAACTAAAATTTAATGGGGCCTCAAAAGGAAACCCATGTAAGGTAGTTTTGGGAGGATTTTTCTAGGATAGCTTAGGAGAACTCAAAAGAACTTATGTAGGCAATCTATGCCACACTAGTAACAACTTTGCAGAAATATTAACGTTGGAAGAAGGGCTCAACATATAAAAGTAGAATGAATAAAACTAGGTGATAGTCGAGGGAGAATCCCTTCTAATATTCAATATGATTAAGCAAATTCAACAAGGGTCGTCTATTTCAAAGATCTCACAAAGATGACGTCTTGAGTCTTCCCTAGAGCCAGTGGAAAATTCAATGGATAACATCCCTTCCATTATTCCAAGTCACGTATAGAGGGAAACAAATAAGCTAGCAAATTGGATAGCAAATGAGGGGGTCCAGTTGCCCAGTGACAAGTGGTAAGAGCCATGGGACTCTAATAACAAGGACAAAATAACTACCAATTATCTAGCCTTAGCTTTGAAATATTGGAATTACCCATATCGGGTGTTGGGGATGGAAAACAAGGGTGCTACAACCCTCGGGGATGCTAGGACAACTGGCACTAAGGGAAGTAACTCTAGGAGTAGTTGGTATCACAAATGGAGGAAAATAATAGCGGATAATATGTCGAAAGAAAAGGACTTTCATCATGTCCAGGGATAGGGATTCTATTGGGAGGCCTCTTAAACCCTTGTAATAGTAATCATACTTCAAGATATAAGTAAATATAGGAATATATATGTAATAAGAATAAATATATAAGTACAAGAATGTAACATAATGGATATTAATGAATGATTAGTTGAAGCAACCGCTCCAACCATCTCTCATATGTATTTATACTCATGAATAATGAATAAACGGTGGATTGGTTTACCTTCCCAAATACTCTCTTCTCTCATGAGTATGTGTGTGTTGTGCTTCACTGTAGTCTATCTGTGAATGTCATTGTAATATGCAAGATTACAAGGTTGGATGACAGCAACAACGAATGGGGGTGGTTCGAACTTGGAAAAGATGAAGATAAGGGATCGATTGTGGATGCTTCTCCCTCATGGATGCTACTCGAATTGGATGGATGGATCGTGGATGTTGCTCCATGCCTGAGGATTTTTCATTGGATTCGATTCGTGAATGCTGATGGAAATTTGTAGAAGCCTGCACAAGAAATCAAAAAACATTACGAGAAAAAGTATGAAATTTATGAAGAGCCAATCGAATCTATGATCGTGAATAGGAAGCCCCTCTATGAAAGAGATTCGGCTGGTTAAATGATGATTAAATAAAGGCGCAGATCAAGTTGATTTCTGGTTGTATCTGCTAGTCGAAGGAAGAAAGAAGTCACTTAAGATGAGATCGACTACTACCATCGACCGAACGACGATTTGTTCTGGTGCTTCCTCGACCTTTACGCCAATTCTGGAGAGAATGAATTAAAGACTTGGTGTACATGGATTTATTTACTTTCACTGGTTTGGAGGGTCGTGTTTCATACCACTATATATTACAACTTTGGAAATCTCAATTATTCACAGAACTGTGCGTATNGACTCCTAAGTTTATTATTAAAGTGGTGAGAAACTTACACAGATCCAATGAGAGTAAAAAATGGGCCCTAGTTTCATGGAAATCAATTTGCAAGCCCAAGATAGCAGGAGGTTTGGGTCTCCAAGACCTAAAAATAGTGGGTAAAGTCTTAGGAGTAAAGCTATGGTGGAATTGTCATACCAACCATCATTATTAATGGGCTTGTATTTGGAAGGTGAAGTATGCTAGAGAAGAACATGAAGGAATCCTAATTTGAATGAAAAGTGCCACAAGCGGATCCAACATATGGAATTTTGCCTAGAAAAATAGATCCTTGATTTCACAAAATTGATTTTGGGAAATTAGGAATGGAAAGGAGGCCTTCTTTTGGGAAGATGTTTGACAATAGATGTTGAAATGGTCATACCAACAACAACTTGAAGGAATAAAGGAAGCTATGTTACGCAAAGGGAAAATGAAAGTAGTGCATTGTTGGGCCCCGGAAAAAGCTCATCAAAGATGGTGCAAATGGATCCCCAAAGAAGGATGGAAAGGAGCTCAGGACCAAGAGATTGTAGAATGATTTTGGGAGGACTTAGCGTGCAGGAGAATCAAATTTATTAAGGATGTGAGACACCTCCATTAGGGTTCGTCAATAAAGGGCTATTTCACGGTTAAATATTCCTACTTGATTGTAGTGAACTACCAAAATATCCCCAATCTTGGCAACGGATATGGAAACAAAATTTTTGGAAAAAAGTTTCAACCTTTCTATGGCTGCTAACTCAAAAAAAGACGTTGAATTGGGATAATCTCTATAAAAGAAGCTTCTCAGGACCCTCAAGGTGCCCATTATGCCTCTCACAAGAAGAATCCATCGAGCATCTGTTCAATTCTTGTCCCTTTGTGGAATAATTATGGGACCAGAGAGAATCCCTTTTCCATAGATCGAGACACAGTTGTCAATATCTTCCTAACTCCATCAAAGAATGGTCATCATCCATCACTCCTAACCCTATAGTCAGCCACTTATGGAAGCTCCTCCCAAGATTCTTGTTATGGGAAACGTGGAAAGAGCGCAACAAAAGAATCTTTAGAGATGAGACTCAGCCCCCGATAGAGGTATGGACTAGAATAATCAAAGCTATCCTAGAAATAGTCGACACTCAACGTTCGAAGGAAGAAAATTAGAAGACGAACCAGTAGGAGAGAAATATTCTCAAGGCCCTAGTTCTAAATAGTCTCTCAGTTCCAGTTTTCCCAATTTTGTTGCCACCAAAGGTATCGTCTCCTTCAAGCTAGTGACCTCCTCCCCAAGGGTTTATTAAACTAAAATTTAATGGGGCCTCAAAAGGAAACCCATGTAAGGTAGTTTTGGGAGGATTTTTCTAGGATAGCTTAGGAGAACTCAAAAGAACTTATGTAGGCAATCTATGCCACACTAGTAACAACTTTGCAGAAATATTAACGTTGGAAGAAGGGCTCAACATATAAAAGTAGAATGAATAAAACTAGGTGATAGTCGAGGGAGAATCCCTTCTAATATTCAATATGATTAAGCAAATTCAACAAGGGTCGTCTATTTCAAAGATCTCACAAAGATGACGTCTTGAGTCTTCCCTAGAGCCAGTGGAAAATTCAATGGATAACATCCCTTCCATTATTCCAAGTCACGTGAAGAGGGAAACAAATAAGCTAGCAGATTGGATAGCAAATGAGGGGTCCAGTTACAAGTGACAAGTGGGAAGAGCCATGGGACTCTAATAACAAGGACAAAATAGCTACCAATTACCTAGCCTTAGCTTTGAAATATTGGAATTACCCATATTGGGTGTTGGGGATGGGAAACAAGGGTGCTACAACCCTTGGGGATGTTAGGACAACTGGCACTGAGGGAAGTAACTCTATGAGTAATTGGTATCACAACCGGAGGAAAGGTATAGGGAATAATATGTCGAAAGAGAGGGACTTTCATCATGTCCAGGGATAGGGATTCTCTTGGGAGGCCTCTTAAACCCTTGTAATAGTAATCATACTTCAAGATATAAGTAAATATGGCTCCAACCATCTCTCATATGTATTTATACTCATGAATAAGGAATAAACGGTGGATTGGTTTACCTTCCCAAATACTCTCTTCTTTCATGAGTATGTGTGTGTTGTGCTTCACTCCAAATACTCTCTTCTCTCATGAGTATGTGTGTGTTGTGCCTCACTGTAGTCTATCTGTGAATGTCATTGTAATATGCAAGATTACAAGGCTGGATGACAGCAACAACGAATGGGGGTGGTTCGAACTTGGAAAAGATGAAGATAAGGGATCGATTGTGGATGCTTCTCCCTCATGGATGCTACTCGAATTGGATGGATGGATCGTGGATGTTGCTCCATGCCTGAGGATTTTTCATTGGATTCGATTCGTGAATGCTGATGGAAATTTGTAGAAGCCTGCACAAGAAATCAAAAAACATTACGAGAAAAAGTATGAAATTTATGAAGAGCCAATCGAATCTATGATCGTGAATAGGAAGCCCCTCTATGAAAGAGATTCGGCTGGTTAAATGATGATTAAATAAAGGCGCAGATCAAGTTGATTTCTGGTTGTATCTGCTAGTCGAAGGAAGAAAGAAGTCACTTAAGATGAGATCGACTACTACCATCGACCGAACGACGATTTGTTCTGGTGCTTCCTCGACCTTTACGCCAATTCTGGAGAGAATGAATTAAAGACTTGGTGTACATGGATTTATTTACTTTCACTGGTTTGGAGGGTCGTGTTTCATACCACTATATATTACAACTTTGGAAATCTCAATTATTCACAGAACTGTGCGTATWAAGAGAAGTGTCTGAGACATCGAAGCACAATCGACCAACACAATAAGAGTAATGTCCAAAAGAGCGACCATGAAGATCATTACCCAGTGGACATCACGAAGTTAAGCCTTGAGCAGACAAACTCTATGTATTTGTGTTTTACTAAGTGTTAGAGTCGTAATTAAGTCAGGACTCTATACATTGCCAAAGAATTAAAGAAGCACAACCATGTTAAAAAGCAGTAACCCGGCATAAACWCTGAGCATATGAGCATGAATTGAGAGTTTTGCAGCAGCATATGATGAGCAACAGAGCAATGACTAAGCACTTGAATAAAATATTGAGCATTGAGAGAGGAAAATTCCCCAGCAGTCAAGAGAGACGTTTTACACACACGAAGTGCTTCAAGAAAAGATGTTCGAGAGACATTTTACACACACGAAGTGCTTCAAGAAAAGATGATGACAATAACATCTAAGTGCTAGATCCCCTAAGTACAAGAGATGTGGAATCGTTTTTGGGTCATGAAAAAAAAAGAATGGTATGAGTGGTTGATGGAACAGACCCTCATCGATCCCATATAATGAATCCTACAAGAGTGACAACGTGACTAAGCATGATTAAGCGCGTGAGCAGTCTAGGGATGAATTGATCAACCAAATTGGCAATAGTAGCAGTCGGAGTGGCTCTTGGAAGAAATCAGAGTTGATAGAGGAATGCAGAACATGGAGATCGAGGAGATGGGACTTGTAATATATATTCACTCAGATACATACAGTAGAGACTAATCACAGTAAATCGTGTATACGTCTATCACCCTATCCAACTGGCAGATGTTGTGGTTGAGTTACCTATGCAGACCGATATGCATGGGTGGTACACAATAAGGATACTTCTGTAGGAGCAGATACCCAAAACATTTGTGCATGCTTGCATGCTTTCTCGGGACGAACAAAGAATTGAGTGTTGGGGAGAAGTTGGGAGGCCTCTTAGGCCCTTGTAATAATTATCATACTTTAATATATAAGTAAATATAGGAATATGTATGTAATAAGGACAAATACATAAGTAAGTACAAGAATGTAACATAAAGGATCTTAATGAATGATAAGTTGGAGCGGGTACAACCGCTCCAACCATTTCTCATATGTATTTATACTCATGAATAAGGAATAAACGATGGATTGGTTTACCTTCCCAATTACTCTCTTCTATCATGAGTATGTGTGTGTTGTGCTTCAATGTAGTGTTTTTGTGAATGTCGTTGTAATCTACAAGACTAAAACAGATGGGAACCAAGGATTTTGTAGCCCCTGAGGAAACAAGGAAAATTGGAGCAGAGGGAATTAATGTCGAGATAAGTAGGTGACTGGAATGGTGGTGAAGTATAGAAATGTGAATAGGTATGATAAACGGTTGAGAGGGAATGATCGTCAGCCCCGAGGCTCCACTCGTGAACCTTCAGGTGCACTCACATGGCACCCTATCCCAGTCACACATGGAGGAGGTAATCTGGATTCCCATCCATAGAATATGCGATTAATGCCATTTAACATGGAGTTAAGGAACTCGGTTTTGAGTGTTATTCTCCTCGGATCAATTTCAAAGGTGATGTGTAACAAGCAGAGTGTTAGGTATGGAGGTTAGCGAGTGTATCAACACCGACATCAAATAATTCCTTGTTGGAATCCCGATTCAGTGGAGACTCAACGGGGTATCCATAGTGAAAGGGGGGAAGAGACCCTCCCCCTACGAACAATTGTTAGTCATCGTCTTCGATTGTGATATTGGGAATCCATGGCTCCTCATCAAGGGTACCCGAGGGAGTACTATCGAGGAGGAAACTCGTTAGTAGAGCCTTTGTCTCAACAACCTGGTAATGAATTCCTAGCCTCAAGTATTCAACATGAAGATTTCAATGTAGTAGCCACTTTCTTTTCTTCTAGACCCCCTCATTTTCAATATCATTTGGAAGAGGTGGAGGAAGTAGTCCATCAAGAGAGAACCATGACTATTGACTCGGAGGTGGCGTATTCAACAATCCAATGGATCCTGATGTTGGGATGACCATGATAGGGAAACCAAGTATTGGAAGACAATGGAGCTTTACTGGCACATCAAAATCTTCCTCGGCCATATGCTCTAGACCTGGGAGGAGGCTTAGAACACAATCACTAGTACATTGTGAACATTTTCTGACGATTTATTGATGCATGTTCGTCATCACAACGTCACAAGTACGATGAAAGAAAACATATTTTTTTCGTCACGTCACCTTCATCGAAATTATGACATTCAAGCATGTGTCACAATACCGAAGAAGAGTTTCATCATAAGAGCGACTAATGTGACCCAATCACTTCATCACACTCATATCAATTGTTTGTGAGAAGATCAACGAAAGAGTGACAAAATTTCGATGAAAAATGTGACAAAGCTTCAATGAAAAAGTAACAAACCTTCGATGAAAAATTGACAAACCTTCAAAGAAAAACTGACGAGAAGATTGTATGTATGGAATTTTGTGTCTCGGAGGAAAAGACACATTATTCAAACCTTCGATGCAACATTGACAAGCATTCGATGAAAAATTGACAAACCTTCGATGAAAAATTGGCAAACCTTCGACCAAAATTTGACAAACTTTCAGTGAAAAAATGACGAGAAGGATGTATGTACGACATTTTGTCTAGGGAGGAAAGAAGCCATGTTCGTCAAACCATCGACGAATGAGTTCATCGATGGTCTGATGAATATCTATAATTTATGTGTGTGTGTGTCCAACGAAAGGCCTATAAGGGAGATAATTATGCTTTGACATGCAATGTTTTTGATTCCCTCATTAGTATCGCACAAATGTAGAGGACATGATTGCAATGGAAACTATATCCATGCATATTATCCACTTCTTATAAATGTCATAATTTTCATGTACATCTTACCGGAAAATTGGTGTAACTGTCAAATGGTTTGTATGGACTACTTGGAACCATAATGAACAAGCATTATGTACAATCATTTTCATAGTTAACCCCTACCTATCATAGATCCAAGTAGTATATACATGCTATTGGTATCATTTTTTTATGGGTGGATAATGCTCACCTCCATGATTAGGGAAAGCATTATCAACCCCTTATAAATTACATCATTGGCATGTACACTTACTAAGAATGGACAAAACTATGAAATGGTTTTTACAAAATATCTAGAACAATGATGAATAAGCATTCTATATGATCCATTTCATAATCCCACCCATGTCCATCATGGTTTCAAGTAGTTCATATGTGTCAATGATAGAAAAAAATTTAAAAGGATAGATAATGCTCCCCTCCATGACAATGGTGAGAATTAGCCACCCCTTAGGAAAAAACATAATTGGCATGTACAACCTACTCGAAATCAATGAAACCATGAAATAATTTGTATAAACTACCTAGAATCATGATAAACAAACTTTATGTATAATTCATATCATGTTTCCACACTTTCCATCATGGTTATAGGATAACAAAGTCTAAGAGTGGATAATACTTACGTTAAAAACTATTCCTTTCAATGACTTTGAATCATTAAAATAACACAAAATATGTATGTACACCTTAATTGGGCTTGACAATTAAATATATATTTAATATTTCAATTGGCAATGACTAAGTTATGAATGAGGACAAACCAAATGAAAATTGTATTATAACTTGTTGATTGAATGTTTCCTATGCAAATAGGAATCAAAGTACAAGGAAGAAATGACAAAGAGCAAGGAATAGTATATTATTGTAAGTAATGACGAAAAAAAAAATTATATATATAAATATATATATAGTTATTGATTACTTCTCTCATTCATATATATATATATATAAGAGAGAAGTAATCAATAACCAAGTATGTACTATATTATTAAAATTAATGACAATGACGATATAAATATAGGTATACATATACATATAAATATAGGTATACAATGACAATGACGATATACATATAGGTATAAATTAGTAAAAAAATATAAAATAAGGAACGAAGATCTGATCCCTAGCCCCGTCAACTTCAAACCTTTATAAAGCTCAATGAACCTTGATTTAGTATTCGAGGGACCAAAAGATTATAAAAAATTATGAAAAAAGGACTCTTTACTGCCATAGTACCATGTGGCATATTTTTGGACCTACCATCTATGTTATCATTATCCATTGTTGATGTCATACATTCCCTATGGAAAATCACGATTGGTCCATGCACCCAAGTAAACAATGCCAACTTTATCAATCTTGGGTGGAACTAGGTTTGTCATGTGTTTTTATGATTCTATCTTCACTTAGTCGACATTAATTTTCCTCTTGAATGTGTGCCATGTGGTAAGCTCTCATTCCTCTGAGTGGATTTTATGGTTTGTGTAATTACCTACAAGAGTCCCTTAGTCCACTTGACCTACTTGTTGGATGCAAAATATTATACAAAGAAGTTTTGAACTATTTTTGGGTATGTGGACTCAGATATGCAATAGTCAAAGCATAAGCATAAGGATCCCAATTAGCCTAGACTTATAGAGTAAAAAAATTATAAATAAAATTTGGAGAAAGGGTTGAGTTAAAGGAAAGTTTTGTGTAAATTAATAAACATATAACAAAGGAATATCTCTTTAGTTAAAGGAATTCAAAATATTACTAGGATTGATTGAAGCTTCATTTGAATTCCAAAAATGTAAAGACGAAAATATATTTACATTCCCTTTTCCACATATGTATGGAGGTCACTTTTTAGATCATGGCCCATGAGGTACTAGCCACATGTTGCTTCTATCCTCTTTTGTTCACATTATCATTGTCACATGGTAGAATTTGATTGGTCCATGTACATGATGAGTTGTTGTTTCTAATGTCATTGTAGTGATGTGATACTTTATGAATTTTCCACATGTTTATGCAATCTCTCTACACCGTGGAAGTCAATATTCTTGAGCATATGTCCTGTACACATGAAACATTGTGATTAGTTATTATTTTACTAGCATGGAATCATTGTGCCACATGGATCCTTATAAGGGATTCTTGGTATAGACTACATCATGTCATCTTTCACCTCTCAAATTGTTATTCTTCCCATAAACCTAAGAACTTGTTAGATTTTATACACTCCAATGTTAGGTCTGTGAGGTATGTTATACAATATAGAAAACACAATATCTCATAATCCTTCCTTTGGGCATTTGGATGTGAAAAATAAATAAAACCAAATTGAATAGGAGTGTTTAGTTCATAAGGGAACTTATGAAATCCAATAAAACACAAATTCTAAAATCCTCCTAAGATCTTGGACCAAATAAGTTTATCTACTTTGAGTATAAAATGTTTGGAGTCTTAAAAGGAACATAGACTAAGTGTTGAAACAAAAAACTCACCATGTTCCAAACTACTAGCCATTCTTTTACTATACAACATGCCTTATAGAATCATATCTCTTAATGATAACCCAAATACTTTAAGAACTAGGTGCAAATATACCATCAAGGATCAAATGAAGAAGGTGTCCCTAAATATATCTAGGGGGATATATTTAGGAATATGTGCTTCTAGTTTTAGAAAAAAATATTTCTTTGTGCGCAATTTAACATGAGGTAACATTTGGAAAAATGCATTGTTGTGTACTTATTTTGGAACTTGTATTGGGTTGAGTAAGAGAAAATATATAAATTATAATTTATTTAATTTGATGTATGGATGAAATAAGGAGAGATGACATTGATTTTGTTCTTTGAAGAGGTGTCAAACAATAGGTAAAGTCAACACATGCTTAGTTCCTAGCTTAGCCTTTCCTTGAGGACAAGCAAGCTTGGGTTTGGAGTATATTTTTAGCATCTCGATAATATTCAGTTATAAATATGGGAGTGAACAACATTTGGTAAGAAAATAAATATGGACTATCCAAAACATGCCATATTTCAGTTGTCGATTCTTCCCATGG
>JZKD02S1510619.1:0-10617 GCA_000966675.3 Picea glauca | reverse complement strand
ACTTATAGGAGGAACCCTCCTACCTCAGAGACAAGAGTTGAAACACCTACCTCTTCTGAACCTCTCGAAACATCTTAGACATTTACGATACCTTTAGATCACTTTTACAATACGACGTGTTATTATTTTACCGGTTTAGAAGCATTGTCAGTTGGTTCTAGTTCAACCATCCCTCTTCAGCAGGCCCATTCCACAATGGTCCCAAATACTATGATTATTCCCACCAGGAATACGGTGGCTAGCCAAACACCTATTGTCACACCACTTTTACCTAGCCAGATCCCATCACTTCCTCTTAGATATAATGCGTTGAATGCTTTTATTCTCATTCCTACCCAAGTTCCATTCGGAACTCCTGGAGTCTTCACTCCTCCTGGGCACAATCATGTTCCTGGTTTTATTTCGACACTTCCTCAACCCCCTTTCAGAGGGTCTTATCCACCTCTCACTGTCATACCCAACCCTAGTGGTATTACTCAAAATTCCACACCTAATTATTAGATTCTTGTTGGTAGACAATTTAACCCTAGGGGCCAATTTCAACCCCCGCTTGGAGTTCAAACCCCAATGGGGACACAACCTCCATTCGGAGGACAACCCCCACCCGTCCCACCCTATGGACAGAACATCCTGAACAACTTTAGCCCAACATTGGAACTTTAATACCACGACTAATACTCAATCGACTGGGGGGAAACAACCTCAATCCACCTCTTTTGTACCCCCTGGTATAGGCCAACCTTACCTTGGGACCTCCAATTCCATTTGGGGTTCGAACGTTCCCTCTACTATCCATTTCCAAGAGAACATACCTAATCAGTACAACCCCATGGGCTATCTACCACCACACCAACAACCGAATCTGCCTAGATCTTCACATTATATGCAAACTACTTACGTTCCTACTGGTATACCAAAGGGACTTCCTCCCCAAATTCACCAGTACCCTCACATGAATAGATAATTACCCTTTTTGGCCACTTTGGACCTCCCTAATATGTCTAGAATTTTGAATCACCCTATCCGTCACTCTCCTCATTGGCTTGTCATACCATCCAAACTACCATCTGACATTCCTAATTTCTATGGTAAACCCAGAGAGGACCTGAACAATCATGTCATGACTTTCGACCTTTGGTGTTCATCCAAATCTTTGATGGATGACTCCATTTAGCTACATCGTTTTCAACGAACTCTCATGGGTTCAGCCACAAAGTGGTATATAGAGTTACCACGAGGCTTCTTCACTGATTTCAATACCCTAGCTATGGATTTCCTCACTCACTACTAGTTGCCAATCCGTTATGAAATGGGAACTAAGATTTTGAGCTCTTTCAAGCAAAGTAAATCCACTCATATCTCCGATCACATTCATGAGTGGAGATGAAGATGACGTCTAATCAAACTCGATTTCCCCGATCAGCTATTGGTAGAATGGTTCATGAAATCCTTCATGAATGACATATATAAAGACATTTATATGGGCGGAGTTATCCCAGAAGAATAGGTAATCAGTCGTGCCCAGTAACTCGATCTTGTTTATTCACAAACGGGTACTCTTTACGATCTTCTCCCTGACGCACCTCATCCTTATACCACAACCACCTCAACAACCCCAACAACTTCTCATGTTGTTGATGGTGTGATAGGTACTTTCCATTCCCAACCGCAATCTGGGAAGGCCTCTTACACCATGCCCAAATCCCATCCTTCTAATGTTCAAATTGCTTTGATGCCCACCCCTCCCACCGATAAAACTTCAGAAGTGAATGTCATTCAATCGAATCCTACCAGTAAGAATAAATCCAAAAAAGGGAAGGGTAGGAATAAGGAGGATAAAAATAACAATTCACAATCTAACAAGACCAAGACACAACCTATTGATGATAAGGATAAACACAAACCTCTCTATCCTTGCTTTATTTGTGGTGAATATCACTACACGAAGGACTGTCTGAGACATGTTGAGGTCACGAAGTTCCTCCAAGGGACCCCAAAACCTCCTACACCTGTTGTCTTGTCTCAACCCTTCCCTTCTCAACAACATGCTCAATTGGTCATCCATGATCAACCTTCTTCCTCCACCACCTCCTATGTACTTATGTGTAATGGTGATTCAAAGAAGAATGAAATCACACTTACCACTCGTGCCAAAGATTACTCTTCCTCCAAGGAGAAAGTTGATGATATGCCACCTCCGTTGGTTCAACAATCTCCCTCGACTCCACCTTCCAACGATGCTATTCATATCGAATGACCAAGCCCCGATATAGTCCTTCTCCCTCCTCCTAAGGGCGTGATTCATAAGTCTACCTTCAATCCCCATGTACGTGATGCCCAGAACTAAAATATCATAGAAGATCTGGCACAAGCACTATCTGCAATGTCAACCCTTGAAGTCCTTTAGAGTTGTCCTACACAATGGAAGGTACTGTTGAAATCTATCGATGGAATCGACCCTACGGATATGAATTTAATAATATTTGACAGGGAAGATCACAGTCCAAGTTTACCTCCCCAACTTGTGTTTCAAATACAAGTTGTTTTCGCTGACAAGAAAATTTGTAGAATAGTTATCGAGTAGGGTGCCTTGACATGTGTCATGTCTATTGCCTACTGGAAATCCATTGGCTCTCCATCTGTCTTTAAACACTATGGTTTTCTCCGTTCATTTCTTGTTACATTAGAAGGAAAAATGGTCAACGTTGAAGTTGAGGTCTTTGGCACACCTCTCGATTACAATATTTTACTTCGTCGTAGCTAGATCGATTCCATGCGTGTAGTCATGTCTACTCTTTTTCGTATTGCGTGCTTTCCACATCAGGAAAAAGTAGTTATAGTAGACCATCCGGCCTTCTTTAACTCAGACACATGTACTAGAAATGTACCTTTCATTGCAAAGACACCCCCTGGGTATGAGAATGTCGATGTGGGTCTACTGAAAGATTCCACTCTGATTGGTACTTTTCCTATCCCACCACCCGATGTTCCACCTCCTTTGGTTTCCTCGATTAACATGATTTCTACCTCCATCTATGAAACTCCCACATCTTCTGACCCATGGATAGTACTTGAACCTGGTGATTGTCTTCACTATGGCGACCAGATTCCTTTAAGTCTGGTTGACTCCGCCTACCAATCCATTCAATCAACTGACCCTTCTACTCCCTCTCTCGTTGATTCGTCTCCTGATTTGTTCCACATTATTTTTCCCACGGACGAGATGATTATGTTTTTTATGTCGATGGAAGATGCCCCTTGGGATTATGGCCATCATCATTCCATTCTTTTGCTCGAACAACAGACCATCGAGAGTTACCAATGAATTTCAACTACGTCGACCGTTGTTGTTATTTCTTCAGTTCCTGAATACACACACGATGTGTTATACGAAGTGAACTTAAGAAAAATTTCTCCCACCATCCCCCTCGACATATCTATTAAACCTGGAGTTGTCCAAAATGTCCACATCGGAGCTTCATGTTCCACCAATGAGGTTGTTACGTATAAGTCACTTTTTCAAGAATTTTGTGACATCTTTGCGTGGAGCTATGAAGAGATGTTTTGTATCGACTCTGATATTGTTGTACATGAAATTAAGACCTACCCGGACACTAAACTCGTTCGGTAGAGACTTTTCCCGGTCCACCCTCGTAAAGAATATGTTATCAAGATTGAAGTCAAAAAACTTCTTAAATCCGACTTTATTTATCCACTGGCGTTGACTGATTGGGTATCCAATCTAGTTCCGGTTACAAGAAATAAGGTATGATCTGTGTCTGTGTTTATTATAGGGATATTAACAAAGCTTGTCCTAAGGAAAAATTTCCTACCCCCTTCGTTGACCAAATCACCAATGATTGTGCCGAAATCTTCTCTTTGATGGATGGTTTCTTTGGATATAATCAAATCAATATCTTACCCGTGGATCAACACAAAACTGCTTTCATTTGTCCTTGGTGCACCTTTGCCTACCAGAAACTTCCCTTCGGTTTGAAAAATGTTAGTTCCATGTTTAAATGTGTTATGTCTTATGATTTCCATGATAATAATCACATTGTACAACCATATTTAGATGACCTACCAGCGCATTCCATGCATCGTAGTGATCATCTGGCCCACTTCTGAGCCATTTTCCTTCACTGTCGGTTCTATTGTATACGCTTAAACCCACACAAATGTGTCTTTTGTGTGGAGTTCGTCCGCCTCCTAGGATTTATTGTGTCACATCAAGGGATTAGGGTAGATCCTTTGAAGTTCAAGCCTATCCCCAATCTCCCTCCTCCTTCTTCACTTCACTAGCTACAAAGTTTGCAAGGGAAGGCAAACTTTCTATGTCATTTTATCCCAAACTATGATGAGTTAACACTCGGATTTAATAGACTATTAAAGAAAGGCTCTGAGTTTGTATAGGACACCACTCCCAACAAAGCCTTTGACGCTTTGAAACTGACTTTAACATGTACCCCACTACTTTTGTCGCTCGATTATAGTCAAGATTATTTCCTTTATCTCGTTGCTTTGGACTCGACCATCGCCATGGTTCTGGTCCAAGAATACAATTGACATGATGAGCATGTCATTTATTATTTGAGTCGAATTCTCATGACTACTGAAGCCAAGTACTTACATGTTGAAAAATTAGCCTTGGCAGTTGTTCAAGTTGTCCAACGTTTCTGTCACTATATTCTATTACGCAAGACCATTGTAATTACGAATTGAAACCCTATGTAGAACATTCTTACACGTCAATTGCTAGGGGTCAAATACTCCAAATGGATAGTGATTCTCCAGGAGTTTGACTTATAATTCGAACGCACTAAGTCCAAGAAATCCTTGGTGTTTTCTGAACTCATATGTGACCTTCCCTCCACTGAGGCAGAAAAAGTGGTAGAGGATTCCTTACCAGATGAATCCCTCTTTTTGATTAGTTCTGATGATTCTTGGTACGGAGATATTATCATTTATCTCTAGATTCAAGCTTTCCGGCCCAACCTCTCTAGTACAAACCATCATCACATCCGCTATCAAGCTCGTTAATACATCATTCTCGGTGACACTCTTTATCATCGGGGTGTTGACACTATCTTACGTCGTTGTCTCACCTTTGATGAGGCCAAGAAAGATTTGAATGACTGCCACTTTGGAACATGTGGTGGTCATATGTCCAGGTATGCTACTACCCAAAATATCTTGCGAGCTGGGTACTTCTAGCCTTCTTTGTTTAAATATATTATTACTTTCATCCAAAAATGTCATGCTTGCCAAACACACAACCATAAGATCGGATCTCATCCCGCTCCTTTATACCCTATAGTTTCTGTTGGAGCTTTCGCTAAATGGGGTATCGATTTCATGAATTTTAACCCTCACTCAGTCGGGGGGAATGGATACATTATCATAGCCATGGATTATTTTACGAAATGGGCCTAGGCAATGCCAACCTTTGACAATATAGGAAAAAATGCATCTCTATTCATATTCAATCACATCATTGCACGATTTGGAATCCCATAGTCTATCGTCACTGATCATGGTAGCCACTTTTAGAACTTCATGACATCTAAGCTCATAGAAAAGTTGGGTCTTGTACATGAAAACTCAACCCCCTACTACCCACAGGCCAATGGCCAAGTTGAAGCAATCAACAAGGTTCTTATCACCATGCTTCGACGGATTATAGGAATTCACAAAATGAGTTAGCACACAATGTTGTTTTCAGCATTGTGGGATTATCGAACATCTGTGAAGTCTGCCATGGGGTTTACACCTTTCTAATTAGTGTATGGTTTAGAATTTGTCTTACTGATTGAATGTGAGATCCCATCATTAAATCTAGCTGTTGAACTTCTTCCAAACACTTCTACTGAAGAAGAACATATGTTGTATCTTATGCAATTGGATGAAGCCCGTCGAGATGCCACCCTATTTATTGAAACCCAGAAGAAACACATCAAGGACCAATACAAAAAAACATGTCAAATCACCTGTTTTCTTTGAGGGAAATATAGTTCTTCACTATGAACAAGATCGTGATTTGCTAGGTGCTGAAAAATTCGAAGCTATGTGGCGATTTCCTTACATCATCAAATGAGTGTTGGAGAAAGGAGCCTATGAGTTAGTAGATTATGATGGAATTCCTTTGAGTGAGCCCAGAAATGGGCTCTACTTAAGGAAGTACTATGCTTAGAATATCTTTGCATGAGTGCTTATATTTCACTGTATCATATTGTAGTGTGCTTGTGTGTTTTTTTCATTATTCGGTTTCTACCCTCGACTGCTTATATTGCCTTGTGCTTGGTTTTAAGATATCAGAGTCTTTGCTACCCTACCTTGGATTCACTGATGGCACTAGTCATAGCACTAAGAACCTAGATTTTGCTGCCTAGGCAATCTATACACCCACGAACAAACTTATTAGTCTACATGGTGTTTGCCTCGGTTGTGCAACCAATAATATAGCAAAGTATAGCACCATCATCGAATTGTTGACTGATGTTATCTCACTTGCGATTCATCATCTGGTTATATGACTTGATTCATAGCTAGTAGTGCTACAGTTGAGTAATGTCTATGCTATTTGAAGTCCTAATTTTTTACGGGTATATTTACGAATTCGCCTCTTGGAACGTTATTTTGATTATATCGAGTATCAACACATTCTTAGATGTCTAAATACGTTAACTGTTGCATTAGATAATTATGTGTTAGACAAACATCTGAGACATTTATAAATCCAGTTACACATCACATGTATTATACAAAGAAAAATAAGCTGGTAGAAGCCTCATGTATATATATATATATAACGATCAAAAGTTTTTACAAAAAGATTGTTTTCGTCCGAAGACAAAAATATAAAAAATGAATCTCATAGCATCTACAAAAATGACATCATGGATGTTTCTCTTGATAAGACACTACTTCTCATCCTACCCTATGGATCAATTGTCTCAATGGACCAGGCATGCCTACAGTATGGCATTGGAAATGCCTCAGGACCTTTCCAATCGACATATCTGGGATCCCTGCAGTCAAACCCTCCAGATTTTGCTTGATTTCTTCGTAGTCATCCGAATCCCATCCTGCTACTACCACTACTTCTCCTCACCTATAGACAGAGGATGTACCCGGGGGCCAAAATGGCCCTACATATGTATAGTCAGGAATTTTTTTATTAGTCATTGGGTAGAAAAACACACAAAAATATTTAATATTTTGAAAATTTACAAAAACACTATAAAAGCAAAATGTCTTTCTTACCTAGTTCCCCCCACTGAGAACCTCAGGTAGAACTAAGTTAGCATCATTGCAAAAATACAGCCCAACATATGCATAGTCAATGATCATCAATATCTGGGGCTCCAGCCAATCAAAAAAGGTGTCATTATATCTAATAATGGGACCTACCACATGTCGGGACATGAGATCACACCACCACTTCATCTGCGGATCTCGTGGCGCTGGTATATTCCAATCTACCTGTAAGAAAAAGTGAGGGACTCTTTCCAAGAACAAAGATACCAAAATGGATCTATACCCAAACTATTTCAGATCCCCGTTCTTGCTCTTGGTCAACTGACTTTTCATACTACGGATAGGCCCATCACACCAGTTGAACACACGAGCTTTCATGCATTCAATCACATAATGGAAATATCTCTACAAATCGATGTGTGGATAAACGATTCATACCATCCGTGCAATGGTGAAAAGGATGGTTCTCAAGGTCATAAAACGAACCCCTTTGATATCCACCTTACCCTTGCGTTGCTCAGCCCCGAGTTCACAATAGAGTCTGATGTATTCACTCATCGGTAAACCCCCACCTCGACCTCCTATTAAGGTCACTTGTACCCCATGACGTGACAACCCTGTCAAGAACTAGATGTCTTCGATGTCCAAGGAGATCACATGAACACCCACATGGAATACTTTTTGGTCCATATCCTACATATTGACCAAATATTCCAACAATCTCAGTTGGGCTCTCATGCCCTGGATCTTGAAGAATTTTAATAAACCACAATGTCATAGGGAATTTATGGTGCATGGATTGTTCAAAGCCATTGCATCATCATCGGAATGTTCTCTTTCTCCCCACTCCAACATCTTTGCAACCAAAATACCTGCATGGAGATGAAAGAAAGAAGTTAACACCTTTAATTATCATAATTTAGAATTCTTTTTGGTCCACCGTATATTTTGTTTTTGGGTTTTTTGCTATCTCTACTGGGCTTTGGTTACAAAGCGGGGTTTTCGCAAGTGAACCATTAGGCTCCTGCGGAAATACTTAATTTCCATAAGCCCCGATATAGGGCACCTGTGGCAGACCTGGCGTGTGCCTATGGTCCAAAACTTCACCCAAAAAATCATCTTTTAACTGATTAAAATGAATTTTAAACCATTTAAAAGGAAGGAGATGATATATTTACTGTTTCTATGTAGATCGTTCGTCGAATGATAGCTCGAGCTCTTCGCAATCGACTGCTGAAATACGAGGTGAAAAAGGGATTTTGGACAAAGTTTTTGGTCAAATACAAATGAAATAGTCAAAATGAGTTCTTATCCCTATTTATCTCATTTTTTACTTTTTCTAAATATATTTTATATTATTTGAATAAATTTGATCAAAAACCTAATAGTCTCGTGAGTGTTGTTTCTCGTAGATGGAAAAACTAGGGTTCCAAACAATGAAGTATGGACATTTTTTGTGATTTGTTTGTCTTTTTCGTCGCATACACACTTACTTTTTAGGGTTTTTTAGAAAAACCTCGAGCTTAGTCTTTGTTTGTTCTCATGCTCGAAAAAAAATGAGAACGTAACCGAGTATACTTTTGTTGTCTTTTCGTACTCATCATGGTAACATGAAAATAACAAAACTTACGGAGTAATCTTTAAGCTCTTTTGGCACTGAAAAACAAAAATATTTTCGAGTGACCTTGTTCTATTCACGCTCATAAAAGTATTTGAATAAAACATTCGACGGGTGATAGTTTATCACTTTTTCGGTCTTATCGAACTATTTTATGAAAAATGAACTGAGAGAGTTCTCTTTTAAGTTCTTTTCCAGACTCTATAAACATGAAAAACCTTTGAGTTTTCTAGCTTTGGATTCGTTAAACAAACATTGACAAACCCATACAGGACCAAACCACTCCTTATTAGGGTTTGTTAAAAATACTCCGAGGGACTCGTCCGAAGGACGAGCTTACATCAACAAGCATATGCTATCCTCCTCAAGCTTGCGTAAAAATAAAGAGGTACTCGCCAGAAATGGTAGGGGAAAATTTGGGAAAGAGATGTGCCTCTATATTTGTGTTAATGGTGGTAAGCATTTCTCTTGAACATGACACCCCCTTTATCATTTGAATCTGGTTTGGGAAATCCATTTGCCTCTCATCTGACTTTCTGGAATTTCATATCTTGGGTCATTTTTGGGTCAATGTTTCCAAGCCTAGTGTCATGCCATCCATATGTTCAAGAGAAGTTCAACCGAGCCTTCTATTGAGTCAACCACCTACAATTGTCAATTCCTATCATTGTCGGCCTTCCTTGTGTCTGTTCCAAATCATATTCGTACTTTTATTTACCCTAAATATGTTACTTGTTTCATGTCGTTTGATGAGGGATACATCAAGGCCATCCTGTGATGAGTCTTTTCCTATCAAGGGATACATCAAGGCCATCCTGTGATGAGTCTTTTCCTATCGACTTCAGTTCAATATCCAGGAACAAGACTTAGAAACTATTTAGTGCCTTGGAGCCTACATGCCTCAATAGCAGGTTTCTTCGCTCTCGAAAGTGGATTTAAATCATTGATCCCTGATCGAGAGATTCCATCGAGTGTTTGACCTCAACTCATCTATTCACACTCATTGGATTGTACTATCATACCTTGGGGGTCATTGACATCAATGGTGATTTCCCTCGCACTTGTTAACGGTTTTCATTAATGACCGATAATCGAGTGGTTTCTGACCATGTTCAACTTCAACACCTATAATAGCATGGCTAGATTTGTACTAATGAACGATGGGATTGAAGACCCTCAACCTTGTCATTTTTTTTTCCAGGTTGCGATGGGGTATTTGTGATTTGAATTGACACATAGATCCACTTTGTATATCTCGTGGCTATGTATGTATCTGATTTTTCAAATACATAGATCCACAATGTATTCTTGGTGGCTATGTAGAATCTTGATGACATGGATCCACAACTGTGTATAATTGGTGGCCATGAATTATCTTTATGATTTCAAGTCTGAACATGGGAATGCCTACTTCGAACATGGTATAATATTGTGTGGATGCTTCATTGTTTGCAGGTTCTCAATTGGTGTGCTCCTTGATCCTAACACACACACACGCATTTTTACAAAGTATTTCGACTGTCACAAGTTCCAGCCTCATACTTTGGGGGGAATTCTGTTACACATTATTTTGTTCATTCTAATGATGATATCACGGAACTGTGTTCAAGCTCCCAACATGAGTTTTTTCCTAAGAAAAACAATTTCTCTCCTCTTCTACAAGGCTACTTTTTAAAAAGGGTCCATAGGCTGCTCATACTACACAGTGCGAAAATCTATCATTTCCGTAGGCTGCTCTATGG
>JZKD02S1510608.1:0-10617 GCA_000966675.3 Picea glauca | reverse complement strand
AAAGGGAAGAATAATGTAGTAGCATATGCCTTGTCTAGAAGGCCCTCCGCATACTCAATGACTGAGATCTCATTTGATTGGAAGTCCCATTTATTGGTAGAGTACTCAAAAAACAAACTTGCATGTGAGTTAATGGACGAACAGATACAAGATGACAGGTACATAGTTATTGATGACATTCTTTACTAAATGGGGTAGATTTAATTAGTTCCAGAATCATCCCTCAAGAGAAAAGTGCTCCAAGTATTCCATGATTATCGTATAGAAGGGCACCAAGGGTTTCTTAAGATATACAAACAGATAAGAGAGAGGTTTTCCTGGAAGGGCCTCAAAGGGGAAGTTATGTGCCACATTAAGGAGTGTACTATTTTCTAGCAGAATAAGGATGAACACAACCACCTTGCAGGTCTACTACAACCTCTCCCCATCCCAGAGCGTAAATGGGAAAGTATAACCATGGACTTCATTACAGGGCACCCCAAAGCACAAGGGAAATATTGTATATTTGTGGCAGTGGACCGTTTAACTAAGTTCACTCACTTCTATGTCATCACCATGGATTATAGCGCATCTCAGGTAGTTGAATTGTTCTTCAAGGAGGTCTTCAAATTGAATGGATTACCCAAGACCATTGTGAG
The DNA here is from genome assembly GCA_000966675.3 of Picea glauca. Taxonomy (NCBI): domain Eukaryota; kingdom Viridiplantae; phylum Streptophyta; class Pinopsida; order Pinales; family Pinaceae; genus Picea; species Picea glauca. Next base: position 9,979 of record JZKD02S1510608.1, on the reverse strand, counting down.
AAATAGGTACAACAAGTTTATGAGTATATTTTGGCAGGAATTGTTTATATTGGTGGGAACTGAGTTGACTCCTAGCACTAGCTACCATCCACAAATAGATGGGAAAACATAAATAGTAAACAAGTGGGTAGAAGATTATCTCAGAAATTATGTAGCAGGGAAACAAAAAGCATGGGTCAAATGGCTCTATTTAGGGGAATATTGCTAGAACACCACCCACCACTTATCCATTGGTATGTCTCCATGCAAGGCCTTATACAACTATGAACCCCTTACTTTTTTTCAGATTGTGTTTGGAGATAGCAGGGCTCCTATGGCCAAAGAATGGATACAAGAAATTCAAGACATCTTGAAAGAGCTCAAGGACAATTTGCATAGGGTGCAAAATCAACAAAAATTGTATACCAATAGAAAAAGGGTGGAGCGCACCTTTGAGGTAGGTAACTTGGTCTATCTAAGGCTACAATCGTACAAGCAATCATTCATTAAGAAGAATGGGGCTAAAAAACTTAAACCATGTTTCTATGGACCCTATGTAGTACAAAGAATAATTGGGGAAGTTGCATATGAGCTCAAATTACCACTAGAGAGAAAAATCCACAATGTTTTCCATGTATCTTGCCTAAAAAGAGCCTTGGGGAAACAAGTCATAACTAATCATGAGATACCCCTTGTTGGCCCTTGACCAAGTTTTGGGAGTTTCTTAGCCATATTGACCTATTTTGGGACTTCAACAACTGTCGAAGGAGGAGCACAAGATGGAGCGGAGATCACGGGAACTTGGCCCACTTTTGGGTCCATTTTGGGTTTTGGGAATATGTAATGGGAAAGGGATGTTTTTCTATGGGTTTACCCATGCTTAGGTCGCTTTTGTATGTATAAATAGAAGGATAGGAAAGAAAGTAGTAGTTGAAGATCGGTATCTATGTGATGTATGCTAAGTGCAAGTAAGGTCTGTAAGTGCATTGTGCATAACTATAAGAGGCTTGCAGAGTTAAGTGCAAGTTGTTGTAAGGATTTGTGGAAGGCTTTGTGTTGTAGTGCAAGGAAGAAGGATCTAGCGAGTTGTGCATATCTTATGTCCTATGCAAAGAAGGGTTTTGGTGGCTCTGTGATGTAACCGATTGAGGACGATAATAAAGAAGAAGAGTTGGTGGACGTAGCCCCATGGTGGGGGTGAACCATGTAAATCTGTGTGTTATGCTTTGTGCTTTGAATTGAAAGTGCTTTGATATATTTAGATAGATCTACTTATGCTTCGTACTTATAGAGGTGTGTGAATGTTAGACCTGACATGTATGAAGATTCTTGGTGTTGATCTACTAGATATAATATTTTTTATTGTTGCTAAGTGCTGAAATACCTTAGATCTAAGTGAATGTTGTGATGCTCTGTGTTATCTGCAAAGTATAATAAGGGTTGAATATTGACGATTAATCTATGCTAAGTACTCGGTAAGCGATATAATCACATATTTGTGTCCCAGCTAAGGTTACAGACACTTGATTCATGCAACCACCCCTGCCTCTACCTCGGTGGAGACTTCATCTGCTTCGCAAGTGTTGCTGAAAGGGCCTGTAGTTAGGGCTTTGTTGGTGCGCTCTTGAGCGTTGAACCCTGGGTCTGCCTCTGTGCCAACAAATGGTTCCATTCTTGGGACCTGAAACTGTGATTGCTGGGAACTGAGAAAGAGGAATCTATCTGCAAAGATTCAACCTAAAACTATGATTGTTGGGAACTGAGAAAGAGGAACCTTTGTGCAAAGATTCATCCTAAAACTATGAAATCTCTATGTGTAGATCTGTGCCCTAGTGCGCAGTATTCTACTTGATCTGTAAATATTTGTACTAAAGAAAGAAGGTTATATATGAGAGAAAGAAGTCAGATCTGAAGAGAGAAGGCCAGATCTGAAAGAAAGGAGGTCGGCTCTGTAGAAAAGAAGCAGGATCTGAAAGCTTTGTGCTCCAAGAAAGGTAAAAGAGAGAAGTTCTGATTGAAAGGGTAATATCTGTCAGCTTTGTGCTCTGTTAAAGGTAAGAATAGTTAAAAGTTCTTAGATTTGAAAGATTTGTGCTCTGTAAAAGTAAGAAAGGTGGAATTTTTTGTTTCTAGAGTATGGATCTAGGTATATTTGATAGGTTTTGTCTAGTTTGAAAGTTAGGGTGTTAATAGACGAAAGAAGATGTGATATGAATAGATCTGATAAGAATAGTGAAAGATATGTTATACCTATGCATAGAAAGAATGTTTGGACTAATAAATGGATGTATGATCCTAGAAAGAATTTGTTGCAGGTTCACTACCATGATCCTAGTGCATAGTACAGAAAAGGTTGGGGATAATTTAACAGAAAGTGAGGATTAACCCCCTGTTATAGTTGCAGAAAACCAGGACATCTTGTTAAGGAATGCCCTGGCAGAAGACCTAGTTGTCTCTGTTGCAAATCCATGGACCATGAAGTGTTGGATTTCTTTAGAATGATCGCTAAGCTTGAAGGAATGAATCTGAATCAAGGAAACCCTAAGGCAGATCCAGAAAAGGCAGAACCCCAGCAAGAATCGGAGAAGGTATTGATACAAGTGAAAGAGACCCTGAATGACCACCGACATGTCAGCTTATCAGAGATCTTCAAAGAGAAGGAATGCATCGAAGAAAGAATAGGGGACTTCGACATTAACTGTGTCCTGGATGAAGAAACACAAATGAATATTATGCCAAAAAGAACCTGGGAAGATATAGGAAGGCCTGCTATGATCCCTTCCCTAGGAGGAATAAGTTTATTTAGAGGAAAGCTAGCAAACCTATGTGGAAGGCTCACCTGGATACCTATGACTGTCAATGGAGCTTCGACAGAAGAGGAATTTGAGATTATTAAATTTGTTGAAGACAGAGCCTTGTTTACCATGCTAATAGGAAAACCTTGGATTGATAGAAATCAAGCCAGACAAAAGGAGGAAGAAGAAGCAAGAGTTAAAAGACTTTATGACCAAAAGGATCGCGCACTTGATTGAGGAACATAAGAGAAGATCGTAGATATTTAATACTAGCAACTCGGATGTCAAGGCTAAGAGAACACTAGAGGATCCCCAGAAGATTGAATTATGTATCCTAGACAAGGAAGAAGTATTACACAGGAACCCTAGGAAAAAATTTCAACAATGAAAAGTAACTAAGACCAAAGAAGAAAAGACTCAGAATGATAAAAACATTACCGAGACAAAGCTCACTGGAAAGAAGGCTAGAAAGTTAAGAAAGAAAAGGGCTAATACTGAAAGGTTACAGGAGGTTCTAGAAGAGACCTCGCAGAAAGACAAATTGCAGAATTGGAGCTTCGCTGAGATATCACAAAAGCGACATAGAGTACTTCACCATGACAAAGAAATATAGTCGTTGGACTGATATATCCGTTTGACTTCCGCTCTAAACGGGCAGAAAAGCAATAAAGAGGCATCATCAAACTGTTGGTCCGCGCCATAACAGATCGAACAGGAGTTAATGGAGGGTCATGACCATTGTGAGCCAACCGTCATCAACTCACCTATTTAGCTCGTCATGCCATGCACGAAGAACACTTTTTCCAAATCGATAATTTGAGCTCGTAACCTTGATTAAGATTGTCTAGTGATCATTACTCTCTTGCTTTCCATCTTATTTCCATGTCTACATTACTTCGTCAACCCGATATTATTAACCCCGAGCGCGTATGTCCAAGGACCTTAGCGCACTTGAATAATTTGAGAAGGAAGTACTCGTTGATCTCAGGACCAAGAAAGTCATGTCGGAAAGAAGGATGTTTGTAGGTGTGCAAGCATCATCAACAAGAGGAGTCCAAGATTCTCCCTCGACTGCTCGCGGAGCAGGAACTTCCAGAATCACGACAGAGACAAGAACAAAGCATAGAGAAGATCTCATGAATGCCAAGTTGATTCCAAGAATCTTACCTGTGTATATACCTCCTCTGAACAACATAGTGAATAGAGACAGTGTGCCCAGGGATTTTGATTATGCTTTGGTCACTGTGTACCTCCCGAAAAGGGTGCGCATAGTTTGTGCCGACCAGGATAAGCTCACAGCATTGAAGTTTAGCGACTTCAACCTCGGCGACAGAAAGTCTTACAGCATGCTTGCCCTGCATGAGTATTTGACCGGGAATAAAGGCAAGAAATCCAATATTATCCCACAGTCATGGACCCAGAACCTCGCGCAATCCACACTGCTTAATGTGATGAAGATCTCGCACTTCGGCAGGCACCAGGAAGTGAATGATTATGTCAAATTGTTGTTGTCAATTTACCATGGAGGATACTTATGGTTGAACCACTGCATCACTGTGGATCCGACCTTGATCAATCGGATCACCAGACTTAGCATGCAAGGCCCCGACCCACAGGATTTTTACCCTGGAAAGACCTTAGACTGAGCATTAGCGTAGAGGATCAAAGAGACTTATGGCAATGTCGAGAAGGGCATGCGAGGCTACAAGGTATCCTCTATCCAGAGCGACACAGTGTGTCTTGCATGTCAGTTGATCGCAGGCAAGCTAGTTCACAAGAACCAGCCCACCCAAGTGATTGGATTCGCCATTGACCTCACAGGGAAGTGCGTAGAAGGAATTCATATGAATTGGGCGCAGTACCTGGTAAACCAATTGGAACTAGACCGCGGGGAAGCAAAAGACCAAGGATATGAGTTCCACTTCAACTGGATTCTCATATTGATCGCATTCATTGAATGGGAGATGTCGGAAAGTGAAACCTTCTTGGACATCGATCCCTTTGAACCATTGGTCGCGAAGTTCAGTGCCCTGTGGTACTCGAACGATATGAACAACCAATGGCAGTCAAATGTCGTCTTCCACACTTACTACAACCAGTTGAAAGTAGCCATCCAGTCTGAGCCTCGTATGACCCCGAATACCCTCCATAGGTTTCGGCCCCTAATGAAGTTCAACACTGAACGCCACTTCATTTATATAACAGCACGCGCAAATGGCCATAAGTAGCAGTTGCAATCCTATTACAATCTTACGGAGGAAGATTTAGAGGAAATCACCAAGGAATGATCGGTGGACCTCCTTATCCTAGCCAACCCTGCGGAGTTGTCCAATGTAGACAGTCTGGAAGCTGCACAGGATACACCCAGACCTAGTAAAACAAAGAAGCTTGAAGAAATTCAGGATGTAGACAGCACATCCATGAAGACTACGTCTATGTCACCAGAGAAAGAAGGTGTTGGCGAAGAGATCGGCGAGGAAACATCGCATAAGGACGAGGAGGACCCCTCGAATAAAAGAAAGGTGTCCCCCCAGAAGCCTTCATCCAGAAAGAAAATCAAAGCAACCAAGACCAAGTTTGAGACAGTCCTCACCCCGGATGACTTTAACTTCATCATCGCTACATTCGCTAGATATTGCAGAGAAGCAGGAAGCCAGGTAGGAGGCGATGTACAATTGGATCGAGATAGAGCTCCAAGGAGTGCAGCAGGAATGCAGTCTCCAATGCGCCCCTGTCAGTCGAAACACCAGAAGAAGGAGATGAGCCAGCTCAACTCCACCGAATCACGGATTCAGTCAAGGCTCGACTTCGAAAAGAAAAAGATGAAGCAAACCAAGCCATCCAGTCTTTGACACAAGTACAAGGAGTACTTGTAGAAAAGCGCAGTGCTGCAGAACAATAAAAGAGTGCTCTCCAAGAAAAATGGAATGATGAAAAAGCACAACTACAACAAGGAAAGGAACAGTTGTTGGCGGAGAAACTGGAGGTAAAGGAATCAATCAACAGAGCACTTCGCTCTGTGACAGTCATTGAGGTATAGACCGAAGAAGCAATCCCACAGCAGGTGGCACAACTCGAAGACGTGATCCAGAAGCTACAGTTGTGCATCGCAGATCTAGAGCTCCGCGTTGTACCCAAAAATCCACAGGAGGTAAAAGACCTAAGGGAAGCAACTGCTTGCAGCGCAGTTGGCAGATTAAAAGCTCTTACCTTGGAATGCAAGTAGCTGAGTAATCAGAGTGCCCAGACTTACGAGAACCTCATAGAGAATCTAGAGTTACAGGCATTGGAATCGTAGCTCCAAGAAGTAAAGAAACACGCCGATATGTTACAGGCGCAGCTGAATTCCTTGTCACCAATGGAAAGAATGAAGCAGTCTCAAGAACAACACATTGCCCGGCATCAGATCCATATGATTCAGATTAAAGTAATGGAAGTCACTCAACGACTTCAATCAGTGCAAGAAAAGGTATGACAACTGTTCACTGAAGTTGAAAGCCAAGGAGCCGAACTGGAACAGATTGTCATCATCACAGAACAACGCTTAGAAGGGCCAGTGATCGACGCAGTGATCCAGGAATTCACTGAGAAAGAGGTCATAGCACTGCAACAGGTCGAAGCAACTCAAGCCAAGCTCAAAGCATTCGAGGAAAACTTGCTCAGACCAGAGTGACTCGAGACGAGTCACAGGTGACTGTTGGGGGCAGGTTGGCCCTTGACCAAGTTTTGGGAGTTTCTTGTTCATATTGACCTATTTTGGGACTTCGACAACCGTCGAAGGAGGAGAACAAGATGGACCAGAGATCACGGGATCTCGGCCCACTTTTGGGTCCATTTTGGGTTTTGGGAATATGTAATGGGAAAGGGATGTTGGCCCATGGGTTTACCCACACTTAGGTCGCTTTTGTATGTATAAATAGAAGGATAGGAAAGAAAGTAGTAGTCAAAGATCGGTATCTATGTGATGTATGCTAAGTGCAAGTAAGGTCTGTAAGTTCTTTATGCATAACCATAAGAGGCTTGCAGAGCTAAGTGCAAGTTGTTGTAAGGCTTTGTGGAAGGCTTTGTGTTGTAGCGCAAGGAAGAATGATCTAGCGAGCTGCGCAGATCTTATGTCCTATGCGAAGAAGGTTTTTGGTGGCTCTATACTGTAACCGATTGAGTACGATAATAAATAAGAAGATTTGGTGGACGTAGCCCCATGGTGGGGGTGAACCACATAAATCTGTTTGTTATGCTTTGTGCTTCGACTTGATGTGTTTATCCTTTCTTTTGCTAAGCGCGTTGATATATTTAGATAGATCTACTTATGCTTTTTGCTTATAGAGGTGTGTGAATGTTAGACCTAACATGTATGAAGATGCTTGGTGTTGATCTACTGGATCTAATCTATTTTATTGTTGTTAAGTGCTGAAATACCTTAGATCTAAGTGAATGTTGCGATGCTCTGTGCTATCTGCGAAGTATAATAAGGGTTGAATATTGACGAGTAATCTCTGATAAGTATTTTGTAAGCGATATAATCATAGATATATGTCCCAGCTAAGGTTGCAGACACTTGAGTCCTGCAACCACCCCTGCCTCTACCTCGGGTGAGACTTCATATGCTTCGCGGGTGTTGTCAAAAGGGCTGTTAGTTAGGGCTTTGTTGGTGTGCTCTTGAGCGTTGAACCTTGGGTCTGCCCCTATGCCAACACCCCTGATTGATGAGGAGGGACATTTGAATTTGATACCAAAATAGATGTTGGAAGTGAGAGCGAAACAGTTGAGGAACAAAGAGGTTAAGGAATATTTGGTTAAATGGAAGAACTTGCCCATAGAATATGCTACTTGGGATAATGAACATGTCTTACAACAAACAGGTGCAAAATTGCTTATGGGAAAGCGATTCCCAATAGCGGAGACTGTAATGTCCCCCTCTCCTTGAAAGGGGTCAAGAAGGAATTAGTATTCTAGTCACCCCTCTAGACTATAGTCCAATGAAAAAGGGGTAGGAGGCACTTAAGAAGTCACTGGGTGAATCAACTTTATTTTATTAAAGTGACTTGGGAAAAAAGGGATTAATGACTTAAAGGGAAATTAGAAAAAAAACATTAGAAGAAATCATAAAGAAACTCAATGAAGAATTAGAAGATGGAGTTATAAAAGAAAGAGGAGGGCACCTCACTCTTCATTCATGATATCCTTCTATTGAGATCATTTGAGCTATGCAACTTACATTTTGAGGGTTTTGAGTCAAGAAACCCTAGAGACCAACAAGGAGGTGAGAGATCTTTTTGTTCCTAGTCCAAGCTTGGCCAAGGAGGTGAAATATTCCTCCCTCACCATTCTATCAAGTCCAGATCCAATCCTTGAGAGGTTTGTACAAGCAAGGCATAGTTGAAGGGTTTTTCCAGTAGGTTGGGCACACCATCTGAAGGAGGAAGTATTTGATTTTCCTTGTGGAGGTCATATCTTTAGGGTAATACTCTATAGGGGTGATTTTCATCTCTCTAGTGCCCTTTTGCATCAGTTGTTGGAGGGTTTCATCTTGCATAACTATTTTATTCTTCAAGAGGGTGCATTTGCTGAAGGAGGGTGCACCAGTCCTTGAGGAGGAAGTGAGATAGAGGGTTTGTTCATGGGGTTTGGCCCCAAACATGTTCCACAAGTTATCTATAGCCCTCGATATACAACTTGACAGTATTTTCATGATATTTGGAGGCCATCTTCAAGGGGGGGGAAATATGAAGTATTTCCAGCCAGTCAAGGGATATTCCTGCACCAAATCTAGCCATTGAAGGGCACACTTTCATCAGATCCGAGGATTTCATCTTACAAGGGAAATAAATCGATCTTGTCTTGATCATTGGTCAGTTATTGGAGAGTCTTGAGAATTTATATCTCTACATCTTTGTATATGAAGGAGCATTGCACCCCAATTCTCCTTATTTTNTCATCAGTCACAGGGATCATAGCAATGTCAATCACATCTCATCATCAATATTATTAAACATGTGCATAAAATCCCTAATTTATCAGTTAACAGCTCAAAGACGTTACACAAGCCTACAATACAAGTCTAGAGAAAAGGACAAGGCGTCCTTTTGGGCTAGTGTCCACTGGAAAAGGGAAGTTCCCGAAAGAGACCTCATCCAAGCCATGTAAGTGGGTGATGTGGTTAGGGGAAGTCCAAGCATCTGGTGCAATGAGGGCCAAGGATGCAAGAAATGTTACCTGTGGGTGCCTTTGTTAGAAGGTGAGTTGTACCTGTCCTGGATGCATTTTTTCCAAGCCCATTCTTGCCTTTTATTCTTATTATTTTCATTCTTTTATCTTTTATTACTTTTCCTTTTTTTTGTTCAAGAGCTAATTAGGGGACACTACCCTGGCGTGGTGACCAGTGGTGGCAGCATTACCCACAAGTACTTTCACACATATGAAAAGGTTGGCTCGTGATGAGACCCCCTTTCCCTTAGCCATGCAACCAAGAGTCACTGCCCTGGCGTGGTAACCAGCTGGTGGCAATGTCATACTTCTAGGTACCCATGGACGTAATAGGTTGGCTCGTGATGAGACCTCCTATCCTCTGGTTAGGTCTTGTTTTATTATTTTTCTGGGTCCCTCTTTTTTCTTGCTGAGAAACCTTTTATTGCTTTCTCGAGGATACCTGGGCGAAGCATCTCGAGGTTTCATTTTTTAGGCTTTTATCTTTTACCAACTTGCTTTTACCTTCTGGGCCTGTTATCCCCGATATTAGGGATAACTAGGAGATCATGTCTCGAGGCCCACATGGTCCTAGACATGGAGTACCGAGAGCAGGAGAGACCTGAGCATGGTCCTGGAGGACCCACTTTTTCTTCTCAGCCAGATTTGTCCTGCCAGCAGTACCAGCCTCCATCACTACCGGCTTGGGCTTGCATCAGAAAAGGTTCTTGCTCCATGAGGTAATCGGTCTAAGGTATCATGGTATGTGTCATATTTGATCATTACAACTTTCTTATGTATGCATTGCATCTCTTTTATTTCAGATAACTGCTTGGATTTTACACTAACCCACTTGACCATTGCTGGGGTGATTGACTGGGTAGCCTAGTAAGTTGGTATTCATGGTTTTGGTTAGCCACAAAAGGGGGTTTGAAGGATCATCGTCCGCTCCCCTCATGCTTTCACTTTTCCATCTTAAAACCCCGCTCATCTATCCTATTCCCCTAGTCTGGCCATTA
>JZKD02S1510597.1:0-10617 GCA_000966675.3 Picea glauca | reverse complement strand
TTACAAGCTGCAACTTGTTTGAGAGCACCAACTCTCTGGTTTCTCTAGCACCCACTAGAAGGAAGCACCAACTCCCTGAATATTCCAGCACCAACTAGACGGAAGCACCAACTTCTTGAATGTTCTAGCACCAACTGGATGGAAGCACCAACTTCCAGTTACACAGGCTCCAACCTGTATAACAGAGAACACTTGTTCTCCCTTGCACCACTCTGCCACCCTGGTTTCTCTGGCTGGAACCAGATGGAAGCTATAACTCCCTGTGTTCAAGCACCCACTTGAACTTCTGAGGACAACAATCCTCCCTAGAACCTCCCAAACTCCCTAGAATATGAATGGCTAAATAAATAGTCAACTTTACAGATAAATCAGTTCTTACCAATCTTTCTTTGTTCTGTAAATCTGGTCTTCTACACACTGTTTTGTTGCTCTTCTCTTCCTCTTTCTGTTCAGCAGGTATGCTCTGCATCAACTTGTTCCCTCATTCTTCTCTTCTTCAACTTGTTCTTTCATTTTTCTATGCTTCTCCTCTTTCTGTCATTCTACTCTGCTTTTACTCTTTCCGTCGTTCTGCTCTGCGTTTCATCTCACTCTGCACATTTTCTAAGTCTCATGCTACGCATCCTCTCATTTTCCCTTTCTTCCTGTTTTGTTCATTTTTCATCCGGAACATCCAACCTTTCACATTCTGTCTCATTTTCTTTTATACACACTTCCCCAATAGTTCCAATTCGCATTTCCTTAGGCAAAACAAGGACAATTGTCCTAGCAACTGAAACGCTAAACGATTCTCAATCATGAGTCTGTTTCTTTTAACAGATTCGTAACTGAGGATTTAACTGTGAGAGGGAACAGTAACCCTCTGATCACATTCAAGTTTATCTGCACTGTTGGATGAACTTTATTAATCTTCCCTTTAAATCGGATTTCAACATTCCTTATGTTCAATGTTCTTTTCACTTACAAATCTCGATCCACGAAATTCCGTAAAGTAGTCAGATCAATGATCCAGATCATATTTAGATCTAAAAGTTCAGATTAAGTCGGGATTTCACTCATCGTGATTTCGACACTCTGGACGTTCAGTGTTTTTGTCACTTCAAATTCTTGATCCTCGACACTCTGTAAAGAAGTCGGATCAACGGTCCAGATCACATCTTTATTCAATGGCTGTGATTAAATCGTGATTTCACATATCGCAAAATTGGGATTCCTGATGTTAAAAAACTTTGACATCTCCAACTCTCAATCCCCGAAACTCCGACAAGGTGTCCATCTGCTGACGTCACACGTGGATTGACACGTGTTGAATACTACCACGTGTCACTCTGATTCGTGACTTACATGTGCCTGAAATGTTGAATCAGTTCGACACTTGTCATTACCTGGTTGTGACATGTGTTCCTAGCTGACGTGGTCTGCTGACCTGAGTCGGGTTGACGGTTCAGATGTGATCTTGATTTGACGGCTCAGATTACATCGGGATATTTCATATCGAGAAATCGAGATTCCTGTTGCATTGTTTCTTTGACATTTCCAACACGCGATCCTNTTACAAGCTGCAACTTGTTTGAGAGCACCAACTCTCTGGTTTCTCTAGCACCCACTAGAAGGAAGCACCAACTCCCTGAATATTCCAGCACCAACTAGACGGAAGCACCAACTTCCTGAATGTTCTAGCACCAACTTCCAGTTACACAGGCTCCAACCTGTATAACAGAGAACACTTGTTCTCCCTTGCACCACTCTGCCACCCTGGTTTCTCTGGCTGGAACCAGATGGAAGCTACAACTCCCTGTGTTCAAGCACCCACTTGAACTTCTGAGGACAACAATCCTCCCTAGAACCTCCCAAACTCCCTAGAATATGAATGGCTAAATAAATAGTCAACTTTACAGATAAATCAGTTCTTACCAATCTTTCTTTGTTCTGTAAATCTGGTCTTCTACACACTGTTTTGTTGCTCTTCTCTTCCTCTTTTTGTTCAGCAGGTATGCTCTGCATCAACTCGTTCCCTCATTCTTCTCTTCTTCAACTTGTTCTTTCATTTTTCTATGCTTCTCCTCTTTCTGTCATTCTACTCTGCTTTTACTCTTTCTGTCGTTCTGCTCTGCGTTTCATCTCACTCTGCACATTTTCTAAGTCTCATGCTACGCATCCTCTCATTTTCCCTTTCTTCCTGTTTCGTTCATTTTTCATCCGGAACATCCAACCTTTCACATTCTGTCTCATTTTCTTTTATACACACTTCCCCAACAGTTCCAATTCGCATTTCCTTAGGCAAAACAAGGACAATTGTCCTAGCAACTGAAACGCTAAACGATTCTCAATCATGAGTCTGTTTCTTTTAACAGATTCGTAACTGAGGATTTAACTGTGAGAGGGAACAGTAACCCTCTGATCACATTCAAGTTTATCTGCACTGTTGGATGAACTTTATTAATCTTCCCTTTAAATCGGATTTCAACATTCCTTATGTTCAATGTTCTTTTCACTTACAAATCTCGATCCACGAAATTCCGTAAAGTAGTCAGATCAATGATCCAGATCATATTTAGATCTAAAAGTTCAGATTAAGTCGGGATTTCACTCATCGTGATTTCGACACTCTGGACGTTCAGTGTTTTTGTCACTTCAAATTCTTGATCCTCGACACTCTGTAAAGAAGTCGGATCAACGGTCCAGATCACATCTTTATTCAATGGCTGTGATTAAATCGTGATTTCACATATCGCAAAATTGGGATTCCTGATGTTAAAAAACTTTGACATCTCCAACTCTCAATCCCCGAAACTCCGACAAGGTGTCCATCTGCTGACGTCACACGTGGATTGACACGTGTTGAATACTACCACGTGTCACTCTGATTCGTGACTTACATGTGCCTGAAATGTTGAATCAGTTCGACACTTGTCATTACCTGGTTGTGACATGTGTTCCTAGCTGACGTGGTCTGCTGACCTGAGTCGGGTTGACGGTTCAGATGTGATCTTGATTTGACGGCTCAGATTACATCGGGATATTTCATATCGAGAAATCGAGATTCCTGTTGCATTGTTTCTTTGACATTTCCAACACGCGATCCTTGAAACTCCGATCAACGGTTCAGATGTGATCTTGATTTGACGGCTCAGATTACGCCGGGATTTTTCATATCGAGAAATCGGGATTCCTGTTGCATTGCTTCTTTGACATTTCCAACACGCGATCCTCGAATCTCTGATCAACGGTTTAGATGTGATCTTGATTTGATGGCTCAGATTACGTCGAGCTTTTGTGAGCTCTCTACTCCTTGCACTTTTAAAGATCGTGCAGGTTTTCCTCAATCCAATGGTGGTCGGACCCTGCGCTTGGATCTAACGCCTATGATCTATCCTCCTCTTCAATGCGCTCTTCTTGTTTTTATTCAGATCTGACAGCCCTCATGCTGTCAGGAATTTTGGATGGGATCCAACGATCAGAAATGCTTTTCGAGCCTTCGATCATTTTTTCAATGTTGTGTTTCCTTCGATCATTCGATCTTCCTGGACTTATCTTTTGTTTTCCTATCGATCACAAACTAACTGTACTCATGACATCTTCACCATTGTACTTGCCATCAATGACAAGCATTCACTATCTATTAAATATTTGTCAACAATCCTCTGTACATTCTTCCTATACTTATGCCATTTGCTCTTCCTGTACTTATGCCATTCGCTATTTGTTACAAATTTGCCAACAATCTCCCCCTTTGGCATTGATGTCAATACAGGCACCCACATGCATTCGGACTCGACTCTCCTCCCGGACTCTTTTTTCCCCCTTTGACATCAATGTTAAAGAAGAGACATTTTTCCCTTGATCTGTTGCAAAAATATACTCCTCCTGTCGACTATAAGCATCTTGGAAATACACCGGATATTCAATAAGTACTCCCCCTGACTAGGTGAACAGATAAGATACAAGAGATTATAACCCCCAACTTTTGACGAAGATATCTGAAAGGGGTCACTGCTAACAGTTTAGTAAAGATATCAGCAATCTGTTTTGTAGAAGGTATATAATTCAGTTGAACAATCATGTTTTTAACTTGTTCTCTGAGAAAATGGTACTTGATTGGAATATGCTTAGTCTTGGAATGAAGAACAGGATTCTTGGAAACACTAATGGCATTGGTGTTATCACAGTGAATTGGAATAGGATCGGCGTAAGTTACCTTTAGATCTGCAAGAGTTTGTATCATCCATAAGATTTGTGTGCAGCAAGTAGCAGCAGCAATGTATTATGCCTCTGTAGTGGATAATGAAATGGATCCTTTCTTTTTACTAAGCCATGCANAGTTCCAATTCGCATTTCCTTAGGCAAAACAAGGACAATTGTCCTAGCAACTGAAACGCTAAACGATTCTCAATCATGAGTCTGTTTCTTTTAACAGATTCGTAACTGAGGATTTAACTGTGAGAGGGAACAGTAACCCTCTGATCACATTCAAGTTTATCTGCACTGTTGGATGAACTTTATTAATCTTCCCTTTAAATCGGATTTCAACATTCCTTATGTTCAATGTTCTTTTCACTTACAAATCTCGATCCACGAAATTCCGTAAAGTAGTCAGATCAATGATCCAGATCATATTTAGATCTAAAAGTTCAGATTAAGTCGGGATTTCACTCATCGTGATTTCGACACTCTGGACGTTCAGTGTTTTTGTCACTTCAAATTCTTGATCCTCGACACTCTGTAAAGAAGTCGGATCAACGGTCCAGATCACATCTTTATTCAATGGCTGTGATTAAATCGTGATTTCACATATCGCAAAATTGGGATTCCTGATGTTAAAAAACTTTGACATCTCCAACTCTCAATCCCCGAAACTCCGACAAGGTGTCCATCTGCTGACGTCACACGTGGATTGACACGTGTTGAATACTACCACGTGTCACTCTGATTCGTGACTTACATGTGCCTGAAATGTTGAATCAGTTCGACACTTGTCATTACCTGGTTGTGACATGTGTTCCTAGCTGACGTGGTCTGCTGACCTGAGTCGGGTTGACGGTTCAGATGTGATCTTGATTTGACGGCTCAGATTACATCGGGATATTTCATATCGAGAAATCGAGATTCCTGTTGCATTGTTTCTTTGACATTTCCAACACGCGATCCTCGAAACTCCGATCAACGGTTCAGATGTGATCTTGATTTGACGGCTCAGATTACGCCGGGATTTTTCATATCGAGAAAATGGGATTCCTGTTGCATTGTTTCTTTGACATTTCCAACATGCGATCCTCGAATCTCTGATCAACGGTTTAGATGTGATCTTGATTTGATGGCTTAGATTACGTCGAGTTTTTGTGAGCTCTCTACTCCTTGCACTTTTAAAGATCGTGCAGGTTTTCCTCAATCCAATGGTGGTCGGACCCTGCGCTTGGATCTAACGCCTGTGATCTATCCTCCTCTTCAATGCGCTCTTCTTGTTTTTATTCAGATCTGACAGCCCTCATGCTGTTGGGAATTTTGGATGGGATCCAACGATCAGAAATGCTTCTCGAGCCTTCGATCATTTTTTCAATGTTGTGTTTCCTTCGATCATTCGATCTTCCTGGACTTATCTTTTGTTTTCCTATCGATCACAAACTAACTGTACTCATGCCATCTTCACCATTGTACTTGCCATCAATGACAAGCATTCACTGTCTATTAAATATTTGTCAACAATCCTCTGTACATTCTTCTTGTACTTATGCCATTTGCTCTTCCTGTACTTATGCCATTCGCTATTTGTTACAAATTTGCCAACAATCTCCCCCTTTGGCATTGATGGCAATACAGGCACCCACATGCATTCGGACTCGACTCTCCTCCCGGACTCTTTTCTCCCCCTTTGACATCAATGTTAAAGAAGAGACATTTTTCCCTTGATCTGTTGCAAAAATATACTCCTCCTGTCGACTATAAGCATCTTGGAAATACACCGGATATTCAATAAGTACTCCCCCTGACTAGGTGAACAGATAAGATACAAGAGATTATAACCCCCAACTTTTGACGAAGATATCTGAAAGGGGTCACTGCTAACAGTTTAGTAAAGATATCAGCAATCTGTTTTGTAGAAGGTATATAATTCAGTTGAACAATCATGTTTTTAACTTGTTCTCTGAGAAAATGGTACTTGATTGGAATATGCTTAGTCTTGGAATGAAGAACAGGATTCTTGGAAACACTAATGGCATTGGTGTTATCACAGTGAATTGGAATAGGATCGGCGTAAGTTACCTTCAGATTTGCAAGAGTTTGTATCATCCATAAGATTTGTGTGCAGCAAGTAGCAGCAGCAATGTATTATGCCTCTGTAGTGGATAATGAAATGGATCCTTGCTTTTTACTAAGCCATGCAACTNAGCACCAACTGGATGGAAGGACCAATTTCCAGTTACACAGGCTCCAACCTGTATAACAGAGAACACTTGTTCTCCCTTGCACCACCCTTCCACCCTAGTTTCTCTGGGTGCAACCAGATGGAATCTACAACTCCCTGTGTTCAAGAACCCACTTGAACTTCTGAGGACAACAATCCTCCCTAGAACCTCCCAACCTCCCTAGAATATGAATGGCTAAATAAACAATCAACTTTACAGATAAATCAGTTCTTACCAATCTTTCTTTGTTCTGTAAATATGGTCTTCTACACACTGCTCTGTTGATCTTCTCTTCCTCTGTCTGTTCATCAGGTATTCTCTGCATCAACTCGTTCTCTCATTCTTCTCTTCTTCAACTTGTTTTGTCATTCTTCTCTGCTTCTTCTCTTTCTATCATTCTGCTCTTCTTTTACTCTTTCTGTCGTTCTGCTCTACTTCTGCTCTGCGTTTCATCTCACTCTGCACATTTTCTAAGTCTCATGCTACGCATCCTCTAATTTTCCCTTTCTTCCTGTTTCGTTCATTTTTCATCCGGAACAGCCAACCTTTCACATTCTATCTCATTTTCTTTTATACACACTTCCTCGATGGTTCCACTTCGCATTTCCTTAGGCAAAAAAAGGATAACTGTCCTAGAAACTGAAATGCTAACTGATTCTCAATCATGAGTCTGTTTCTTTTAATAGATTCATAACTGAGGAGTTAACTGTGAGAGGGAACAGTAACCCTCTGATCACATTCAAGTTTATCCACACCGTTGGATGAACTTTATTAATCTTCCCTTTAAATCAGATTTCGGCATTCCTTATGTTCAATGTTCTTTTCACTTACAAATCCCAATCCACAAAATTCCGTAAAGCAGTCAGATCAACGATCCAGATCATATTTAGATCTGACGGTTCAGATTAATTCAAGATTTCACTCATTGCGATTTCGACACTCTGGACATTCAGTGTTTTTGTCACTTCAAATTCCCGATCCTCGACACTCCGTAAAGAAGTCGGATCAATGGTCCAGATCACATCTCTATTCAACGGCTGCGATTAAATCGTGATTTCACATATCGCGAAATCGGGATTCCTGATGTTAANAGCACCAACTTCCAGTTACACAGGCTCCAACCTGTATAACAGAGAACACTTGTTCTCCCTTGCACCACCCTACCACCCTGGCTTCTCTGGATGCAACCAGATGGAAGCTACAACTCCTTGTGTTCAAGCACCCACTTGAACTTCTGAGGAAAACAATCCTCCCTAGCACCTCCCAACCTCCCTAGAATATGAATGGATAAATAAACAGTCAACTTTACAGATAAATCAGTTCTTACCAATCTTTCTTTGTTCTGTAAATCTGGTCTTCTACACACTATTCTGCTGCTCTTCTCTTCCTTTGTCTGTTCAACAGGTATGCTTTGCATCAACTCATTCTCTCATTCTGCTCTTCTTCAACTTGTTCTGTGATTCTGCTCTGCTTCTGCTCTTTCTGTCATTCTACTCTTCTTTTACTCTTTCTGTCGTTATGCTCTGCGTTTCATCTCACTCTGCACATTTTCTAAGTCTCATGCTATGCATCCTCTCATATTCCCTTTCTTCCTATTTCGTTCATTTTTCATCCGGAACAGCCAACCTTTCACATTCCATCTCATTTTATTTTATACACACTTCCCCGACGGTTCCACTTCGCATTTCCTTAGGCAAAACAAGGACAATTTTCCTAGCAACTGAAACACTAAATGATTCTCAATCATGAGTCCATTTCTTTTAACAGATTTGTAACTGAGGATTTAACTGTGAGAGGGAACAGTAACCCTCCGATCACATTCAAGTTTATCCACGCCATTGGATGAACTTTATTAATCTTCCCTTTAAATCAGATTTCGGCATTCCTTATGTTCAATGTTCTTTTCACTTACAAATCCCAATCCACAAAATTCTGTAAAGCAGTCAGATCAACGATCCAGATCATATTTAGATCTGATGGTTCAGATTAAGTTAGTATTTCACTCATCGTGATTTCGACACTCTCAACATTCGGTGTTTTTGTCACTTCAAATTCCCGATCCTTGACACTCCGTAAAGAAGTCAGATCAACGGTCCAAATCACATATCTATTCAATGACTGCGATTAAATCGTGATTTCACATATCGCGAAATCGGGATTCCTGATGTTAAAAAACTTTGACATCTCCAACTCTCAATCCCCGAAACTGTAACAAGGTGTCCATCTATTGACGTCACACGTGGATTGACACGTGTTGAATACTGCCACGTTTCACTCTGATTCGTGACTTACATGTGCCTGAAATGTTGAATCAGTCTGACACTTATCATTACCTGGTTGTGACACGTGTTCCTGGCTGACATGGTTTGCTGACATGAGTTGGGTCGACGATTCAGATGTGATCTTGATTTGATGGCTCAGATTACGTCGAGATTTTGCATATCGAGAAATTGGGATTCCTGTTGCATTATTTCTTTGACATTTCCAACACGCGATCCTCGAAACTCCGATCAACGGTTCAGATGTGATCTTGATTTGATGGCTCAGATTACGCCGAGATTTTTCATATCGAGAAATCGAGATTCCTATTGCATTGTTTCNGAATACTGCCACGTGTCACTCTGATTCGTGACTTACATGTGCCTGAAATGTTGAATCAGTCTGACACTTGTCATTACCTGGTTGTGACACGTGTTCCTAGATGACGTGGTTTGCTAACGTGATTCAGGTCGACGGTTCAGATGTGATCTTTATTTGACGACTCAGATTACGTCGGGATTTTTCATATCGAGAAATCGAGATTTCTGTTGCATTGTTTCTTTGACATTTCCAACACGCGATCCTCGAAACTCCGATCAACGGTTCAGATGTGATCTTGATTTGACGGCTCAAATTATGCCGATATTTTTCATATCGAGAAATCGGGATTCTTGTTGCATTGTTTCTTTGACATTTCCAACACGCGATCCTCGAATCTCCGATCAACGGTTCAAATGTGATCTTGATTTGACGGCTCAGATTATGTCGAGTTTTTGTGAGCCCTCTACTCCTTGCACTTTTAAAGATCGTACAGGTTTTCCTCAATCCAACGGTGGTCGGACCCTGCACTTGGATCTAACGCCTGTGATCTATCCTCCTCTTGAGTGTGCTCTTCTTGTCTTTATTCATATCTGACGACCCTCATGCTGTCGGGAATTTTGGATGGGATCCAACGATCAGAAATGCTTCTCGGGCCTTCGATCATTTTGTCAATGTTGCATTTCCTTCGATCATTCTATCTTCCTGGACTTATCTTTTGTTTGCCTGTCGATCACAAACTGACTGTACTCATTCCATCCTCACCATTGTACTTATCATCAATGACAAGCATTCGTTGTCTGTTAAATATTTTCCAACAATCATCTTTACATTCTTCCTGTACTTATGCCATTCGCTCTTCCTATACTTATGCCATCCGTTGTCTGTTACAAATTTGCCAACAAACACAAGAGCACAGGACATCAATTGATGAAAACAAAGAAAACTCAAGTGTTCCTTGGGAAACCCCATATTTCTCTACCTGGCTACTTCAATCTCATGATGCCAATGGGAATCCCTTGATAGTGTTCCTCTTGACCAACCTTTTCTCTAGTCATATCTTGATCCTTATTGAATCTAGCATTTAGAATTAAACCTTGTCTTTCTCGAACCTCAGTTGTATTCTCTTTTATCACCATTGTATTTATTTTCTATGTTATATTCTCAATTCTGAATTTTCATTGTATTTTATTATTTTTCTAGAGCCCTGATCCATGGATGGAACCTTAACCCTCATCTAGAACCTTGATCCTCTCAGGAACCTTGACCATCAAACATATCTTATTGGGCTCTACATTGGGAATTTGATTTTCCTCTTTCTCCTAGTTATCTGAGGAATCCAAAGCTTGCAAGGATATCATATCTACTTGTTCAAAATCCCCTTACTAGAGAGTTCATTCATTTTGTCTAGTTATAAATATTTTGAATCCCGAAAGTCATGAGCCAATAGGAGTAGAGGTCATTTTTCTCAAGATGTAATCCTTGCGAGAGATATTTGGTGGGAAGATCTCATTGGGGTGTCTAGTTGTGATTCTTATATACCTACAATATAAAAGGAGTAAGCTTGCAAGAGAATCCCCACAGGAATTTTGTATCAAAGAACATATTGAATGTGTTGCATATCTACCCATGGACC
>JZKD02S1510586.1:0-10617 GCA_000966675.3 Picea glauca | reverse complement strand
ATGAACTGTGGTATGGGAGACCTGCTTCAATCAAACACTTCAAAGTCTTTGGGAGTAAATGTTACATAAAGAATAATGATGAGAACCTTAGAAAATATGATGACAGGGCTGATGAGGGTATCTTCTTAGGATACGCTACAAACAGTAAAGGATATAGATGCTATAATAAGAGGCTGCATAAAATGGTTGACTGTATTGACGTAAAAGTTTATGAAGGAATCCCAGCAAGAGAGATGTACAATAATGAGTCTTCTACAGAGGACACAGCTAAAGCTAAAGATGAACAGGTCCAAGAATCAGAAAACGAAGACTCTAAATCAAATGAAGACTCAGATACTCAGATAGACTCAAACCAGTAGGCTCCTTCAAATTCCTCCTCTAGAATTACTCAAAAGAATCATCCTACAAGTCAGATAAATGGTGAAAAAGACAAAGGTGTACAAACTAGGAGAAAGATAATCAAAAATACTGAGAAATCACATATAGCTTTCATATCCATGTTAGAACCCAAGAACTTTAATGAAGCTAGCAAAGATGACCTTTGGGTTAAAACAATGAATGATGAACTTGATCATATTGAGAAAAACAATACGTGGGATATGGTTCATAGACCGGAAGGTAAAAATATCATTGGTTCCAAATGGATCTTTAAGAATAAGTTGAATGAGCAGGGACAAGTTGTCAGGAACAAAGCAAGATTGGTCTGTAAAGGCTATGCTCAAATAGAAGGACTGGATTTTGATGAAACATTTGCGCCCATAGCAAGGTTATAAGCTATCATAATATTTCTTGCCTATGATTGTCATAAACAGTTTAAAGTTTATCAAATGGATGTCAAGTCAGATTTTCTAAATGGATATTTAAATGAAGAAGTATATATGGAACAACCAAAGGGTTTCAAACTGTCTGATAACCCTGACTTAGTATGCAATATGAATAAATATTTATATGGGTTAAAACAAGCTCCTCATGCCTGGTATCATAGATTGGATACGTATCTCAAAGACAAAGGGTTCAAGAGAGGAACAGTTGACAACAATCTATATATCAAAACAAAGGGTGATGATTTACTCATTGTGTTGGTCTATGTAGATGACATCATCTTCGGATGTAATAAGGATTCATTGGTAAAATGGTTTGCTTATGCCATGGATTCTGAGTTTGAAATGTCTATGATAGGTGAACTGTCATTTTTCCTTGGTCTGCAAATTACTCAAAGGTCTGAAGGGATGTTCATTTCTCAAAAAAAATATCTAAGAGAAATGTTGAAAAGGTTTCAAATGGAACATTCTAAACCTATGGACACACCTATGGTTATTGGATGCCAATTAAGCTAGGATGATGACTCACTTGATGTTTATCAAAGTTCATATAGGTCAATGATAGGTAGCCTACTGTACATCACAACATCTCACCTAGATATAATGCATGTTGTTGGAATGGTAGGAATATATTAGTCTTCACCTAAAAAGAGTCTGTCAAAAGGATATTCAGGTATTTGAAAGAAACAATGACTTATGGTCCGTGGTATCCCAGAAATCAGAATTTTCAGTTAACTGCTTATTCATATGCAGATTGGGAAAACTATGTTGATGAGAGAAAAATCACCAGTGGAGGAGCATTCTTTCTGGGTGACTCGTTAGTAGCATGGCTTAGTAAAAAGAAAAGTTCCATTTCTTTATCGACTACAAAGGAAGAGTACATTGTTGCTGCTACCTGTTGCACTCAGGTATTATGGATGATTGAGACACTTGCAGACTTGGAGGTAAAATACGTAGCACCGATCCCAATTCATTGTGACAACACTAGTGCCATCAGTGTGTCTAAGGATCCTGTACTCCAGTCCAAGACCAAGCATATTCCCATAAAATACCATTTTCTGAGAGATTAGGTCACCAATCAGGTTGTTAAGGTCCATTACATTCCAACCATAGAAAAAATTGTAGACATCTTTACTAAACCCCTATCCAAGACACCATTTGAATATCTCCAACAAGCTGGGTGTCATCCCATCTCACATCTAAGCAAGTCCATCCTATTAGGGGGATTTTGTATTGGTTGAACATCTGATACCTCCTAAACATACTGCAACAACTCAGGGGGAGTTTGTTTTCTTTGACATTGATGTCAAAGGGGGAGAAAAGGAGTGGTCTTGACCGGATGCTATAGTTGGAGGTCCAAATAGATTAGCGCAGCCATTCAAGGTTGCCATCAATGCCAAAGGGGGAGATTGTTGATATGTTTACAAGAAGAGCATGCTTTTCATTGATGGCAAGAACAACAATAATGATGACAAATAGGCCGGCAAGGAAGATTAGTAGACAGGCAGGCAAGGAAGAACAACAGTGATTGAATGGCAAGATCAGCAGTGTAAACTCAGAAGGAGGAAAACATTCAAAAAGGTTTTCGGAGTTTCGCAGATTGGGAAATCCAAAGGAAAGAGGATCAAACTCGCGACATGCAAAATTGCGATAACAACCTTCACAATTGATTCAAGAAGGACACTTGATGAACGAAAAAGGTTTTGTTTCAGAGTTTCGCAGATTGGGAAATCCAAAGGAAAGAGGTTCAAACTCGTGATATGTGAGATCACGAAAAGATCTGGACCATCAGATCACCAAGGATTGTGGACCTTTGATCAGGCATGAAGAAGGCTCATGAAGTGGAAAAATTGCAATAATATCTGGGCCATCAGATTTGGAGTAATTACGAAGGACCAACAACCATTAGATATGGTGAAGCTGTAAGGCAGATAAGACCAAGAGTCATCCAACTCTCCGAAACTATGAAGGAATCCTGACCGTCCATCGAGGACAGCCGTGGACCATTGGATCCGGAGGACACATGGTGAAAGATCATCATTTTGCTGACTGGAAAGTCAAAGGTATGAAGTGCTCGTTTGAGTGGTGAGTGGTCATATCTCGTGGTCACATTGTCGAGAAGCTAGAGAAGCCAAGCCCTATTTCAGAGTTCGTGACATGGAGAGTCGAGAGGACTCATCACAGAATACCCGATATGAGAAAGTGTGAAATGCGTTTTCGAATAAGGCTATGGTCATAGCCAGTGGTTACATCTGTGGAAGATAGAGGAAGGAGCTAGCAGTGTTAAGCTCCATCTCGGAGTCTCGGCACTCACAACTTGGAGCATCAAGACCCTTCATCACAGGAATCACGATATGTGAGATCGCAATGAGATCTAGATCGTTGGATCATTAGAGATCTTGACCATTGATCAGGCTCAATGAAGTTCATAAGTTCACGAAACACAAAGTGCCTTTTGGCACAGCATGTGGTCACCATCGGTGGTCACGTGAAGGGAAGAAGCTAGAAAAGTTAAGATCCACCTCGGAGTCTTGACGATGGAAACTTGGAGCATCAAGACTCTTCATCACAGGAATTGCGATATGCGAGATTGCGATGAGATCTAGACCACCAAATCATCGGAGGTATTGACAATTGATCAGGCTCGATGAAGTTTATAAGTTCACGAAATATGAAGCACCTTTTGGTGCAGCCTGTGATCACAGCTGATGGTCACGTGAGGGGAAGAAGCTAGAAGTGTTAAGCTCCATATCAGAGTCTCAGCGATCATGACTTGGAGTGTCAAGATTTTCTATCACAAAAGATTCGGGATGCGGGATCATGAAATTAAAACCCTATTTAGCACTCGGTCACAGCCAATGGGCATATGAATTAAACGCAAGACCTTACGAACTCTATCCAATGGTGTAGGTGAATTTCAGTATGATCGAAGGGCTACTGTTTCTCTTCATAGTTAATCGATCAGTGGTGATTTAGCTGTTGAAGTGGTCTTTGGAGGTTCATAGTGTAACTGCTAGAAACCACTGATGGTTTCTACCAGAGGACTCGAAGAGACTTCTATGTGATTATCAGAGGAGTTGAAGAGTCTCTAGGAATATGCTAGTGAAATGAAGACTGTTTGTAGAGGAAATTGACAGATGGATCTAACTGCTAGAGAAGCTAAAGAGTTGCCATGATGAATAGGTAGAGTACTCAACATGAGAGAGCATGCAAAAGCATGGTGGGATAGCATGCACAAGGTGCACAGAGACTATAAGTATCTAGAGTAGAGAAGAGATGGAGGTTGTTGTTGTTGAGAAGGATTTGGGAATGTAGAAGGAGGAATGAGCAATATCTAGAATACAGAGAAGAGGAATGGAGCATTGAATGGACATGGTGCATAGAGCATAAAAGGTAGAAGAACAGAAAGCGCAAGGAATGTGTGGAGCAAGATAGTAAGACACTAAAGGAAGGATGAGGTGCTCTTATAGATAAAAATAGAAGATCAAAAATCCCAAGAAGATGCAGACAGAGAGACACTGATACAGGAGAGTAGAGAAGCATAGTAGAACAGTGATAAGTCTAGTAAGTTGTTGAAGGAAAATCTCCCCGCGGATAGGTAGATATCCTCTTGAGAGCTAGACTCTTAAATCTTAAGACATAATATGCTCATCGTGGTCAAGGACTTCCTTTTAGATCTGGATAAACTAATGTGTGAGGAGGAAAAAGAAAAGAAGTACCTTTTTACCAAAGTTTGTCCCTGCATGGTCTGAGTTGAGCTCCAATCTTGCGCTCCTCGATAAGCCCTGTAGACAAACAAAAGTACAAACAACTTCCTACTCTACTGAGATTAGTTTGAAACATACCTATCTATTAGAGACAAGTTCATGTGAGATTAAACACAAACTAAAAAGAAATAGGCCAAGCATATTATATTGATGAGAACAACAACGAAGGAAACTTACAACCGTAGATGCGAGTGTAGCGGCTTCATCATGTCCTCCTTTTCTAACCCTTACTCAAAATACCCACGATAAAAATGACAATAACTTCACTAATTATTCTCCTCCACTTCACTGTGTGTTTCCTATGAGATCATAGGTTTCATGCCTCCAATCGTTCCTCCTTTCACCATGAGAGGGCCTGCTTATATAGGTTTAGAGAGGCCCAACCACTTGATATATCTTTGGGGTAAGTTGAAGATTTTCCTCCTTCAGTTAGGGATCTTCCCTAATATCATGTCTTGACCAAGGATTCGAATCCAACTGCCTTCAGATATTGAAGAGACATTTTCCTCATTCTTCTCAACAAACCAATTTTCTCCCAGAATAGGTAGTGCTCCCCCAAAAGGGGCATCAGAGCGCTATAACGCTCCCTAACAATGCATGGTGGGACGCCAACACTCCTAACAGTATTAACGCTCCTCAAAAAGGGAATACAGAGCGTTATAATGCTCCCTAAGAGTGTATAGGGGAGCGCCAACACTCCTAACAGTGGTATACGAGAGCGTTCTCCTCTGAAACTCAATTTTTAGTGGTTCTTTCAAATGGCAAGAGGTTCACAACCCTGTTAACCCATTGGTCTTCTTCCAAATCAAATGTTTGAGGTGTTTCAAGTGTCCTTCCGATGTCGTTATAAGCATGACATAGGAATTATGGCAGTATGCTTTTTCTAACATTTGCGACACTTGCAACCAAAATGCGACACTTAATGATGACACTTCCGACACTATCAAAGTGAGTAATTTTGATGTCTAACAGATTGCCCCCCAAAGTATGAAGTTAGAAGATGAGAACTGATAACTGAAATTCTTTGCAGACTTTCAAGCAAGGGTATAGACGCAGAGAACCTAATAGAAGCTAAACACAAACATCCAACAAATATTATGACATGTTTCAAACCCAAGGCAGGCATACCTATGCTTGAGTGATAGAGACTTGCAAGCTATGGCTGCCATAAATACACTGCAGATCCATAATTATATTGATAAAAGGTATAGCCATCGAAAATACACTGTGGATCTATACTTTCATGACCTGAATTGATCGTAGCCAAGAAGAATACACAGTGGCTCTACAAGATAACAAGACATAGCCATGACCAATACAAAGTGGATCCATGTAACAATATATATCTCATTGTTCAAAAGAAACTCCTTCCCAACCTGGGCAAAGTACATATAAGAGTGGTGACTCAACCCAGGGTCTTCTTATCGATCCCAATGTAGTACGAATCTAACCATGTGAATACATGCACTGATGTCAAACATGGAAAAAACCACTTGATTACCGGTCAATGACGTAAACAGTTAACAAGCGCGAGGAAAATCATCATTAATATCAATGATTCCCAAGGTACCCTAGTACGTTCCAATGAATGTGAATGGATGAGCTGAAGTTGAACATCCGTGGAATCATTCAATCAGAGGTCAATGATGTAAACCCACTGGAAGATGTGAGGAGGGCTGCCATTGAGGCATGCAGGTCCCAAAGTACTAATTGGTTTCTAAGTCTAATTCCTGGATAATGTGTTGAAGTCGACAGGGATAGACTCGTCGAAGGAGGGCCTTGATGTATCCCCCATCAACGACATGAAATAGACATGGATATGTAATTTTTAGATCAAATGAACATGGACTGACACGGGTATTGAGACAACATATTTGTGATGGCTGACTCTCGAGGTGGATACTTCCCTTAAACATTGAGGCACAATAGTAGAAACATGGCAAAAAACAAAAACACGATGATGCAATGGATACTGTGACTTTCATCGGGTGACCCAAAGGAGTAAGAAAAACTCAGAGGATTGATTCAGTGTAGAGGTTTAGTGGATTAAGATGTGTGAAAAAACAAAGTGCCATGTTCAAGGGCGACTCTAAGAGTTACTTGGTAATGTTCTCAAAAATTGCTTGGCTTGCTTCCTTCAATTTTTCCCCCATCCAGATAGACGAGTACCTCTTTTTAATTTAATGAGCTCGAGGAGGGTAACACATGCTCGATATAACTCACCTTCGGTAAGTTCCTCTTCCTTTGTTTAACGAACTGGAAGAAGCAAGGGTTCGATCCCATATGGGCCTGTCGATGTTTGTTTTAACGAGTCCAAAGATAGAAAACTTGAAGGTTTTTCATGATTATAGAGTCTGGAAAAACACTTAGAAAAGAACTCTCTCGATTCCTTTTTCATAAAGTAGTCAGATGAGACCGAAAAAGAGATAAACTATCGCTCAACAGACATTTTCTTCAAATACTTTAATGAGCGTGAAGAGAACAAGGTCGTTCGAAAATCTTTTCATGTTTAGAGAGTTTGAAAAGAACTTAAAGATGACTCCAATGTTGTCCTTTTCGTAATGTTAGTCTCGCGAGGATTAAAAAGAGATAAATTATCACCCGAAAGACGCCCTTTCAAACCTTTTAACGAGTGGGAAAGGAAGCAAGATCACTCGACAATCTTTTCATGTTTAGAGAGTCTAAAAAGAGCTTAAAGACGACTCCAGGGGGTTCCTTTTTTGTGTATCCATACAAGTCCAAAAAAGAGATAAAAGTCTACCTGGATGCATTCTCATGTATTTACGAGCACAAGAAAGAACAAAGACTAAGCTCGGTATGCCCCCAGCTTGAAAGATAGTGGCTTAACTCCAGAATGATCATCAAAGGCCAGAGACATGCCCTCCAAGCTTCAATTCATTCTTCGATGTTGAGGTTGTCACCAATTTCTTTACTAGATGAGAAAAAGGAGAAGGGTGGATGAAAAGAAGGTTCAAGAGAGGTGATTGTTTCATTTTTTAATGAGCTTGACACAAGAAAAGAACTATGCTCAGGGCCTCTATTTCATTTTTTAACGATCTTTTCACAGAGAAGAGAAACTATGCTCGTGACTTCTTCTTGATCATGGCTTCCAAGAGGATAATTCTCTAGAAGGACACCATGTCAAGGGACAAAACTCGGTCATGGATTCCAAGAGATCTTCACTGGATGGAAGATAATCACTCTGGAAGGAACAAATGTCGAGGGCCACGAAAGGGGTAAGGTGATCAGGCTCCAATAGCTTTACTGAAGAGATCACCATGTCAACTATCGGATCTAAATCATCAGAGGTTGGAGTCATTGGAGACAACGCCACATAATTGACATGTGGCAGGGGTGATATTGTCTACATATAAGAACCATTTAGGGAGGTAATCCCGTCAAGACCGATGAATGAAAGTTGATTAATAGTCACAATTCTTCCATCATGAGGGAAAGATATCACATAGAAAAGAGTGGACACAATAGCTTTCATGGAATAGACATAATCCCGCCCAAGGAGTAAAGCGAAATCCAAGGGGTCTCGGACTACCATGACATCAATAAAGACAGTTTTCCCTCCCAAAGTTATGGGAAACTGAGGGAGGGTCCCTAAAGGTTGACTATTTCTTCTGTTAAAAGCTAACAGATTCTGTGTAACCAGTGCAAGCTGCAGACAACCCAAAGCATACCAAGCAATAGAAGACAAAATACTAACAGGCGCACCTTCATCTATCAGCGTTTGAGGAACATCCAGACCAAAAACCTGTATTGTAATTTGGAAAGGAATGTGAGAGGGAAGACGAGGTCTAGTTAGCGCACCCCAATAAAAAAGGATGGCCTCATTACTTGGAGGGGGTTTCATGGGAGAAGGATGAATTCCCCCTGACACAGTAGATTCTGTATCAATGAGAAAAACATGGGCAGTATCGGGTTTACTCTCTAGAGGGAGAGTAGGATCGACGGATGATTGGATTGGATCGACCATGCAAGAACTCTTCAAAGGAAGAGTGGGATTGACCGATGATGGAATCAGATCAACCACTTTGGAACTCTTTGGATGAAGGCTGGGACTGACCGAGGAAGGGACTGGATCAACCACTTTGGCACTCGTCAGAGGAGGAGTGGGATCGACCGATGACACAACTGGATCGACCACTTTGGTTTCATTCTCCAAGGGGAGAATGGGGTCTATGGGTGGAAACAGATCGACCACTTTGGAGTCACTCTCTAATGGGAGAGTGGGATTGATCGAGGATAAAAATTGATCGACCAATTGGGTTACACTCTTTTGATGAAGAGTGGGGCTGATCGATGACGAAACTGGATCAGCTACTTGGGTTTGTAGTTCAATCGAGGAGGAAACTAGATTGACCACCTGATCAACCGGACTAACCAAGGATGGAACCAGATTGACCAGTTCATCAACTAACGATGAGTTGGGGGAAAGCTTATGATAACCTTTTGGAAGTTGAAGTTTTTCCAAAAGAGAAGAAGCCTCATCCATGCAATGAAAAAGGTGAGAGTAATGATCACCCTTGCATAACATGCAAGGAAACTTGACAGTTGTCTTCTTCTTACCAACCTTAACATCACTAGTTGACAGGGTATCATTGGCATTTCTAGCAGAGGCCGATGACATGGAGGACCACATTTATAAGACCTTGATAAGACTGGGGAAATCCCTCAGAAAGTGGTCACCCTTACAAATACTGCAAGGGAATTTGTGTTTCAGATTCTTCATTTTAATCTTGTTGACATCATCAACACTCCCAGTACTATTAACAGTAACTGGTTTCTTAGAGCCAACATATGATGTTGTTGGGGCCTTGGTCCTTTTCGAGCTTTTCTTCTTCTTCTCTTTCCATTTCTTCTTCTTTTGATCAACCTGGCTACTTTCTTTAGAGATTTCACTAGGTGAAGAAGGAGAAATGGAAGGAGACTTGATGGACGAAGAAGGTGAAAATTTGACATGAGGTTGATGTGTGGGTGGTGTAATGACAACTAAAGTGTTAGGTGTAGTTGAAATATTGGGAGGATTTGGGATCACCAGAGTGGGGAACAACCAAACTAGTAATCCGATGGTGAGTCCTAGAAGACTCAGTGTGGCAATATACGGAGGACCAAAGTTTCCAAATGAAGGAAAGGTATAAGGTTCCCCAAGAGAAGGGGTTCCTCCATTGGTACTCTCGGGATTCAATACCATTAACACTGACTTGACCTAAGGTCCACTAAGTAAAAAAAACAACACACGCTATGAATCTGAGAAGCAATCAATCAAACAAACCTTCCTACGATGAAACCACTAGTTGGTGATGAAATCCAACGTCGTGAGATCAAAATAGGAAGGTGCGGGGATAGAGCGGGTGGAGCAGTTATGTTGGCGACCTGCTTAACGGACTTACACCTTGGTGCAAGCTTCCACGCAGTAATTGTGGATTTACCCTCCAAGGATCCCGAGTGAGTTTGACCAACGTCTGTTCTAGGTACATTGAGACTTCCCTTCACCGTCACCTTGTGTGAGACCCTGAAGATTATGGCTACTAAGGTCACCAACTCGTAGTTAGCCCCTGGGTGGGTACAGTCGACAGTCCAATCAAAATGTATGGGCATGATAACAATTCCAAAATCAAATTGAAAGGCTCACACACAAAATCATGGGTATACCTTCCAGTGACCCCCAATATATGATCCGACCACTACAAACAGTTGGGCCACGGAGGGATAATCTTTGTAACTAAACCGAATGCGACCTCGTACGTAACCCATGTGTGAGAGGGGGATCCCAGCAAGCCAATACGACAATTGGATTTAACTCTCCCTACCGCAAGATACTAAGTTTGTTTGATAGCTTTGGAAAGTTATCCTTTCAACCTATTCCAAAGCCCTACACCTTAAACTAATGTAGGTTTGCTAGCAAAGATGTAAAAATTCTGATAGATTTTAGTTAAGCGTTGATTTTAATGGTTGTTGTTTACTCAGAGGGTGTACGAAAGTGAAACTGATGGAATGATGACTCAATTCCCAAAAAT
>JZKD02S1510575.1:0-10617 GCA_000966675.3 Picea glauca | reverse complement strand
TCTGTTGAATTTTGAATGGGACCTAAAATTCTACTTTCTTCATATGAAGTCCAATGAGTTTGGAACCACT
This sequence comes from Picea glauca, assembly GCA_000966675.3. Classification (NCBI taxonomy): domain Eukaryota; kingdom Viridiplantae; phylum Streptophyta; class Pinopsida; order Pinales; family Pinaceae; genus Picea; species Picea glauca. The sequence continues at coordinate 10,547 of JZKD02S1510575.1, read as the reverse complement.
CTCAAACATCCTAAAACAATTAATGGTAATGTTAAAAGATGAAAATGAAAGATAAAGGAGAATGAAAATTTAAGAATTTAATATTACCATTAATTAGTATATTACTAGCCTCCTTAACTATGTTTTCGGCTCTTGCTCACCTCTTGCTCCTTTGCTCTCCAAACCCCACACTTTGTTTGCAAAATGACACTTTAAAACCCAAAATTGGCTTTTAATCCATGACTTTCTGCGACATTTCCATAAAATCGCGATATTATCGCCGAAGGAAAATATCGCGATATTTTCAACCGATAATATCACCAACCCTCAACGGCAATAATATCGCGATGTTGGTAACAGAGGTAACACCCCAGTTTTGATCCCCAGAATGTAATATAATGTAAATGTGAATTAGGCTGTGAACCAAATAGTATGGCCAAGGGCAAAGGAATGTAAATGATGTAAATTGAAGTTATTAATAAAAAAATACATCGTTGGCTGCAAGACAAGGGGGACTAAAATGATGGGGGGCTATGAGTCCACGAGAGAGGAAGGAGAGGGGGCTAAGGGGGCCAAAGCCAAAAATATTATAATATTTTATTATAACCCAAAGTCCTTACCTTAGCTTATGTAAATGGCATATCATCCTTGAGATGTGTACAAGAGCATTTGGGAAAGACTTCCTTGAATACCAAGTGGCAAGTTAGATACATGTATGCTTATTCCTTGTTTTTTAGCACTACCCATCATTCGGCCATTATTCCATCCATCTCTCTACCTTCATGCTGCTGGTATGAATTGCAAGAGAAGGGAGCCAAGCTTGTGAGGGGAGATGAATTGTATGACTATTGTGAAAATTGATACTGAGCATCCCTGTAGATCCCAACATTGATATTTTCCTAGACAATCTGTGTTGGAGCCCAAGAAAGGGGTGTGACATCCTAAGGCACTGCATTGCAGAGAAGGGGTTCCACTTCTCTAGGTTGTGCAGATTGAAGGGGGAAAGAGAGTTGGTGATTAGGATGGCTGCATAAGTGAATAGGTTGAGAAATTAGTGGGAACTTGGTTGAGAGAGTCTTGCTCGTCATTGTGGACTTGTTATCCCCAATTCCTAGGGATAACTAAGGAGATGATGTCTCGAGGCCCTCAAGTTGCAGGCATGGAGTACCGAGAGACAGCTTGACCAGCAGTGTCCACTTGCACAGACAGAGACCCACCTCGCCACCACACTTCCAGGTTCATCACGACAGTATCCACCACATCAGCTCGCTTCTAGAAGACATTGGGTCTTGCTCCATGAGGTACAAACCAGGTATTATGGTGAGTTTCATTTCAATATTTGAGGCATTTGAGTTTGTTTCATTTTAAACTGCTTTTGATTATGTAATGCTTGCTTGGACATTATACACTTTTCCCTGTTTTACTTTGGTGGTTGACATTGCGCCCTAGTAAGTGGGTCAACCTTGGGGATAGGTTTGCTACTAGGAGGTCCTCTTGACAATTCATCGTGCCATTCACGACCATATTTGTCACTTTCCACACTTCATGCCCTCATCTCCTTACCTTTTGGGATTTTTGGGTGTATTGACCCAAGAAGGGATTGTCCCTCATTTCATGGGAAGAAGGGGTTGAAGGCATAGAGGCTTGTAGCTGGAAAAAGATAAAAGCCAAATATGAACCTTCTAGATGCTCGCCCAGGGATCCCGTGGACAATGAAATGTCTCTTGTAAGAAACTAATGGGACCCGTAAAAAAATAATTAATACAAAATGCCAACCAAGGTAGGGCATTTGTGGGCACTGTTTTTTCATGCTTAAGTAGAAGCCCCACACATGGTTTCAACTTGGGAAGCATGATGTGACCAAGGTAGACTCAAGGTGGGCACTGTTTTTCATGCTTAGGTAGAAGCCCCACCTTGGCTTCAACTTGGAAACATATTTAAAAGATAAAAGGCAATAAATGGGCTTGGAAAAAGGTTGCATTGAAAACGAAGGTGCAACACACCCTCTACAAAGGCACCCATAAATGAGATACTACAGTCCCTTGTATGTCATGAACCCCATTCCCAAGAGTCTTTCCCCCATCCATGTCACTTTGTCCACGTGTCTTAGAGAGGGGTCCACTTGGAAAACACTCCTAAACTTGAGRTAYGATTCACCCAATAGGTCGYTTTGTCAATCCTCCCACTCCTAAACTTGGAAAATTGCATAGGGTCTTTGAGCACTTGTTTAGTTTGATGAAGTGGTTTTTGATGCACATGCTTAGGTGGMTYTTTTATTGATTTGATTTACTTATCATGATGCATTTGACTTGAGATCCTTGGAGGGCATACTCATTGTCTTTGCAAGTGTAATGTCCCCCACCTCTTGATAAAGAGGTATTGAGGAGACTCAGTGGCCAAGGCATCCCCACTAGGCCATAGTCTCACACTAAGGGGAAAGGTCAACTGACTAAGGTAATATTCTTAAGTTGACTTGAGGAAAAGGTAAAAAGGAGTAAAAGATAACTCAATGGAAGAATAGAAGCGCTGGAAGAGTTAACCCTGGGAGTTAATCTAACTCAACAGAGAAATAGAAGAAAAAGTATTAATAGATGGTTGGGGCGCACCTATTACTCATTCTGGATTTTGGTATTTGCTTGTTATTGCTTTTGAGCATACAATTTGGGGGTTTTGTTGTTTCAAACCCTTGTGAGCAACTCAGTGGTGAAAGACCCACTCACCTTGTTCAAAAGCTTTGTCTTGGGGTTGAAAGACTCCACCCACACCATTCTACACTCATCACCTATCCACCTATCGATTCAGAAAAGCAGCAGGGCTATACTGTTCAAGAGTTTCCAGCAAGGGCACATCCTTATCTAAAGGAGAGTTTGATCCAGCTAATCAGGAGAGCTTTTGGACATTCCGACACTTGGGTTTTACTTGCAGGTCCTCAACCTTCACTTTGAGGGTTTCCTTGAAGAGTTATCATCATCAAATCTTCAGCTACAGATTGGGACGGCTTTGAGGCAAGGAGGACGTCCTGTGATTCAGTATTTCTCAGATCTAGGGAGCTCTGCCTAGAATCTGGATCTGAAATTTCTCCTACGGGGTTTCCATAGCCCGATCTATATTCCTGTAGAGTTTCAGAGAATTTGGAGGCCTCCTTCATCAAGGCCGAGTTATCTAGGGTTTCAGGCATCCAGGAGGGCACAGTTTCATTAGAGGATTCAGCTTTTGGAGGGGTTTGCCTTAGCATTTCGGCCTGAGACTTCAAGAGGGGGATCTTATCACCCTGATCTATCAGTTGGCAGAGTTTGGACTCATTTGGAGTCTTCCTTCAGTTGGGCCGAATTATTGAGGGTTCCAGCCTTCTACTAGAGCGTGGCATCCTCCAGCTTGAGGAGTTTGGTATTCATACGACTCATATCTACTTTTTATTGGTCTTCATCTCTTATCCAGCCTTTGGAGGCTTTTGTATTAGCGAGAGCATTTTGTAGCAGCTCATATCTATTATCTATTGGGGGCCATCTGAGGATTATTCCAGATCTKCTCTCTATTGTATCTGATTCATGCTTCTTATAATAAAGGTCAGATCTTTGCTTGTGTTTTCTATATCTTGAGTGTGTTGTGATCTTGCATGTGTTGGATAAATCTTGTATAAACACCATTTAAATAACTGGAACAACTTCAATAGCCACCTGCACATTAAATACATCAGTGGTAGTTAGTGATTCCAAGCAAAAAAATTGGCTTGGGATCATTACAGTGGTATCAGAGCTTTGATCCTCCAAACCTGTGGAGGGATTAGCGCATGCAGAGGTACAGTGGGATCTTCATGGGCAGAAGGAAGAAACAAGCTAGTGAAACAGAAGCCGAAATGGAGGGTTCAGGAGATGACCGTGAGCTGCAAGGCTTGGCCTACTTGGCAGCTGAATTCCATAAGACCCTGAATCTCACAGAAAGCAACTTAGTCCATCATTTGCAGGAGAGCCAGGAGACAAGCCGAAGGGAACAGGCTGAGATCACGGAGACCTTAAAGAAGGTAGATGGAAATCTGAAAAAAATTGATGAGAACCAGACAATGATAACCAAGCTATTGATGCAAATGACTCATAAGGGGAAGGACCCTGAGACGTATGGAAACAAAGAAGCTAGTGGATCTAGTGGATCCCATGGTGAGGTTAGATATAATCCGGAGAGAGCCCCCAGATCTAAAGGTAGCCATGGAGGTGGCTCGTCCTATGGGCACTTGGGTAGCAGGGCTAACCCTAGGCCATACATGCCTACGTTCACAGATGAACAAGGACAACAGGAAGAGGTGGATGATTTCRTTGAGCAGATGGCAYGATGTACTAAGGAGTACTACGGGTTGGATATGGTGATTCAAAGGCAGATGTCCCTGGATCAATATTGCCAACTCAAGTTCAGAAATAAGCCTAGGACAAACCACAGGAGCAGTTTTGAGTTTGAACGAAGAGCAGGGAAGATAGAGATCTCATATTTTGATGGTACGGCCAAGATGACAACACAGGCATGGGTGCAAAAACTGGACACCTATATGCAACTTAACCCCATGAGGGAGATGGAAGCCATAAAGTTTTCCACTATGTACTTGGATGGCAAGGCTCATGATTGGTGGTATTGGACTCACCACACTAGGCCACACTCAGATAGTATCCTACACAGAATTTACTCAGAGGCTCATTGATAGGTTTGATTAGGGAGATCCTGAGCTACATTTCTGGGATCTCACACAACTCAAGCAAACAGGTATGACTGAGGCATATATTGATGAATTTCAAAGGTTGGCAGTGATGGTGCAAGATATGTCTCTGACCAGGCTCATGATGCTCTTCACTGAGGGGTTGATGGAACCCTTGAAGGGTTGGGTAAAGGCTTTCAAGCCTACCAACCTACAGGATGCTATCTGGAAGACAAGGGATCTAGGACCAGCTGCTAAGCCGAAATTTATACCCAAACCACCTCTTAACAATGGAGGAAGAGATCAAAGGCCTCCAATGAACTAGGGAGGATGGGACCCCAGGGGTTTTGACAGGGGCCGTGGTAGAGTGGATGAGAAGACCAGGAGGGAGTTGAGAAAGAAGCAACTTTGCTTCACTTGCAAAGAACCATGGAACCCAACACACAAATGCATGGGCCGTGGTCAAGTGCACTACATAGAGGTCACTTTAGACAACGAGGATGAAGAGGAGATCGGCCAGATACAGAACATGGAGGCCGAAACCATTGAGGCAGTAGAGGAACAGATCACAGGACACGACAGTATGGCCACCTTGGCATCTATCAGTGGAGTGCCCAAGTATAACACCTTCCGAATGAGGGGGGTCTTGCAAGGACAGAGGGTTTCGGTTTTGATTGATGGGGGAGCTTCTCATAACTTCATTGATTCAGCATTGTTGAAAAGAAGGCACATACCCACAGTAGAATTTGAAGGGTTCAAGGTGGAGGTGGCAGGTGGAAGCACTATGCCCTGTGACAGATACATTCCTGGCATGAAGCTTACCTTGGGTAGGCATGAGCTGGTACAGGACGTCTATGTCATGGACCTTCCGAATACCAACATCATCCTTGGAGTTCAGTGGCTCAGCACGTTGGGGCCTATCACCACCAACTACAAGACCATGGAGATGTCATTCATAGAGGAGGGTGGACGAAAGGTAGTGCTTTGGGGCATGACAGGGAATGCTGCAAAGGTAGTCACAGCCAAGAGGATGGAGACCATCTTCCGGAAAGATGAGATAGTATACGCAGCAGAATGCAGGGTTGCAACAAGTATGGATGAGCAGGGCAAAGTTCACTACACCCCGGAGATCAAAGAAATCCTTGACAAGCACCACAAGGTGTTTGGACCTATTCCTCCAGGGGTACCACCAGATAGGGAGTTTGAGCACAATATTGAGTTAGAGGAAGGAGCCAAACCAGTCATTACCACACCATACAGACATCCAAAGAAGTACAAAGATGAGATAGAGAAGGCCATCAAGGAACTTATGGACACGGGGCACATCAGGCCAAGCACTAGCCCTTTTGCTTCTTCAGTAGTGTTGGTGAAGAAGAAAGATGGCACTATGAGGATGTGCACTGACTTCAGGGCCTTGACTAAAAAGACCATCAAAAACAGGTACCCGCTACCAAGGATTGATGAAATGTTGGACAAATTGCATGGAGCCATCTACAAATTGCATGGAGCCATCTACTTCACTAAGATTGACCTTCGTTCTAGCTATCATCAGATCAAGATGAGGGAGGAAGACATCTCAAAAACATCTTTCAAATGTCATTACGACCATTATGAGTTTTTGGTGATGCCCTTCGGGTTAACCAAAGCCCCAGCTACGTTCCAATCTTGTATGAACCATGTGTTCAACAAGCAGCTGAGGAAGCACCTGTTGGTATTTTTTGATGACTTGCTCATTTACAACAAGACGTGGGAGGAGCATCTCAGGCATGTGGATCAGATTTTGTCAATCATGGAGGAACAGTCACTATATGCTAAGGAGTCCAAATGTGAGTTTGGAATGACAGAGGTCCTTTATTTAGGGCACATCATCGGGGCAAAGGGGGTACAGGTACATCAGGAGAAAATAAAGCCATTATGGAGTGGCCTACTCCTAAGACTCTCACGGAATTGAGAGGATTTCTGGGCATGTGCACATACTGCAAGAAATTTGTCAAAGGATTTTCTCAGCTGTGCGCACCCCTGACAGATTTGACTAAGAAAGGAGCCTTCAAAAGGAATGAGGAGGCCCAAATGACAATGGACAGGATGAAGAAGGTGATGAGTACGTGTTCAATCCTAGCCCTTCCAGATTTCAGCCTACCTTTTACCTTGGAGTGTGACGCCTCAGGAGAAGGGATAGGGGCCGTACTGATGCAGAATAGGCACCCTCTTGCCTATGAGAGCCGGAAACTCAGGGGTCCTGAACTACTTTACAACATTTATGACAAAGAAATGATGGCTATCATGCATGCACTAGCCAAATTCAAGCAATACTTGGTAGGTGCACGGTTTGTGGTCAAATCGGATCATAACTGTTTCAAGTACTTACTGGAGCAGAAGGACTTGAACGAGAGGCAGCAAAAATGGGTAAGTAGAATACATGCCTATGACTTTGACAATGAATTTGTCAAAGGGAAAAACAACGTGGTGGCTGATGCATTGTCAAGGAGGCCATCCATCTTTTCCATGACAGGTATATCAGTTGATTGGAAAGACCATCTAGTGATGGAGTATGTGAAGGATCAGTTCGCTTGTTAGATATTGGATGGGAAGGTACAAGATGATAATTTTAGGGTTATAAATGACCTCATCTACTACAAGGGCCGAATCTTTTTGGTTCCTGGATTGGCCTTCAAGGCCAAGGTATTGCAGGCGTGCCATGACTCACCGATGGCAGGGCACCAGGGGATCAGTAAGACATACAGGCAAATAAGGGAGAGGTTCTCATGGAAGGGCCTCAAGGACGATGTAATTAAGCACGTCAAGGAGTGCACTACATGTCAGGAGAACAAGGATGAACACACTCACCCAGCAGGACTACTGCAACCATTACCCATTCCAGAGCACAAGTGGGAAAGCATATCCATGGATTTCATCACCGGGTTGCCAAAGATGCAAGGGAAGGACTGCATTTTTGTAGTAGTGGACAGGTTGATGAAGTTTTCACATTTCTTTGCCATAGCTACCGACTTCAGTGCAGCACAGGTGGCCGAACTGTTTTTCAGGGAGATTTTCAGGTTGCACGGCCTACCCAAGACCATTGTCAGTGACCGGGATAGCAGGTTCATGAGTACATTTTGGCAGGAGCTGTTTAGATTGGTTGGTACAGCCTTGACCCCTAGTACCAGCTATCATCCTCAGACGGATGGACAGACTGAGATAGTCAACAAGTGGGTGGAAGGCTACCTCAGAAATTATGTGGCAGGGCAATAGAAAGCATGGGCCAGATGGTTGCACTTGGGAGAATATTGCTACAACACCACCCAGCATATGTCCATAGGCATGTCACCATTCAGGGCCTTGTATAGCTATGATCCTTTATCTTTTGTGGAGATTGCTTTCGATGACAGTCGGGCGCCCATGGTACAGGATTGGATACAACAGAGCCAAGACATTCTCCGGGAGCTGAAGGATCATCTACAGAGAGCACAGAACCAACAAAAGGTCCAAGCAGACAAGCACAGAGTTGATCGTACTTTTGAGTTTGGTGACTTATTCTATCTAAGGCTCCAACCATACAGGCAGGCTTCCATAAAAAGAAGCGGGGCAGAGAAGCTACAGCCACGTTTCTTTGGGCCCTACAAAGTCAGCAGGAAGATAGGGGCCATAGCTTATGAGCTGGAGCTTCCATAGGGCAGAAGAATACACATCTTCCATGTCTCCTGCCTTAAGAAAGCCATCGGCCAACACATCACACCCATTGAGGTATTACCTCCCATGGATGAAGAAGGACAACTTTTTTTTATTCCGAAGGAGATATTGGAGGTCTAAGAGAAGAGGCTCAAGAACAACAGCATCAAGGAGTACCTGATCAGATGGAAGGATCTACCCATTGAGGATGCCACATGGGAAAGTGAACAAGTGGTGAGAGAAACAGGTTTGGAATTGCTTGAGGACAAGCAATTTCTAGCAGGGGAGACTGTAATGTCCCCCACCTCTTGATAAAGAGGTATTGAGGAGACTCAGTGGCCAAGGCATCCCCACTAGGCCATAGTCTCACACTAAGGGGAAAGGTCAACTGACTAAGGTTATATTCTTAAGTTGACTTGAGGAAAAGGTAAAAAGGAGTAAAAGATAACTCAATGGAAGAATAGAAGCGCTGGAAGAGTTAAACCTGGGAGTTAATCTAACTCAACAGAGAATTAGAAGAAAAAATATAAATAAAAGGTTGGGGCGCACCTATTACTCATTCTAGATTTTGGTATTGTTATTGCTTTTGAGCATACAGTTAATCTAACCTGGAAGAAGCTCTTGTTATTGCTTTTGAGCATACAGTTTGGGGGTTTTGTTGTTACAAACCCTTGTGAGCAACTCAGTGGTGAAAGACCCACTCACCTTGTTCAAAAGCTTGGTCTCGGGGATGAAAGACTCCACCCACACCACTCTACACTCATCACCTATCCACCTATCGATTCAGAAAAGCAGCAGGGCCGTACTGTTCAAGAGTTTCTAGCAAGGGCGCATCCTTATCTAAAGGAGAGTTCGATCCAGCTAATCAAGAGAGCTTTTGGACATTCCGACACTTGGGTTTTACTTGCAAGTCCTCAACCATCACTTTGAGGGTTTCCTTGAAGAGTTATCATCATCAGATCTTCAACTACAGATTGGGACGGCTTTGAGGCAAGGAGGACGTCCTGTGATTCAGTATTTCTCAGATCTAGGGAGCTCTGCCTAGAATCTGGATCTGAAACATCTTCTACAGGATTTCCATAGCCTGATCTATATTCCTGGAGAGTTTCAGAGCATTTGGAGGCCTCGTTCATCAGGGCCGAGTTATCTAGGGTTTCAGGCATCCAGGAGGGCGCAGTTTCATTAGAGGATTCAGCTTTTGGAGGGGTTTGCCTTAGCATTTTGGCCTGAGACTTCAGGAGGGGGATCTTATCACCCTGATCTATCAGTTGGCAAAGTTTGGACTCATTTGGAGTCTTCCTTCAGTTGGGCCGAATTATTGAGGGTTCCAGCCTTCTACTAGAGTGTGGCATCCTCCAGCTTGAGGAGTTTGGTATTCATACGGCTCAGATCTACTTTTTATTGGTCTTCATCTCTTATCCAGCCTTTGGAGGCTTTTGTATTAGCGGGAGCATTTTGTAGCAGCTCATATCTATTATCTATTGGGGGCCATCTGAGGATTATTCCAGATCTGCTCTCTATTGTATTTGATTCATGCTTCTTATAATAAAGGTCAGATCTTTGCTTGTGTTTTCTATATCTTGAGTGTGTTGTGATCTTGCATGTGTTGGATAAATCTTGTATAAACACCATTTAAATAACTAGAACAACTTCAATAGCCCCCTACACATCAAATACATCAGTGGTAGTTAGTGATTCCAAGCAAAAAAATTGGCTTGGGATCATTACAGCAGGACCTGATTGGTGGATAGTTTTGGAAGAACAACCCTAGCTTGGGCTTCATTGGGGCTTGAAGCCCAGAGGTTGGATACCATGGCTCACACATGGATGACGATGCTAGCCTTTGGAGACCCGAGTAGATACCATGGAGGACATAACCCAACCCTTAGCCAGCCCTTGAGGCTAAAACATCACGTTTGAGGAGGATCACGTCACCCTAGGGCTAGGATTGTGGTGGTGGTGTTGTTGTTGCTTGACACTTGGCACGTTTTGATGGAAGAGGCTTTGACTTGGAGGAGAAATGCCTAGTGCATGAGAGGGAGGCCCTAGAAGGCCCAACGACTCCCCCTTTCCACTCCAACAACTTGCAAAAGTGCCAAAATGTCACCCTAGAAGAGGGATGACGTCACATTAGGGTTTCTATTGTGCATTTTTAAAAGTTAAATTGAATTTTATAATGTGAAGGGGAAAAGTAAGGGTTGTTGCCCCCTTACTTTGT
>JZKD02S1510564.1:0-10617 GCA_000966675.3 Picea glauca | reverse complement strand
ATATTATTATTTATGGCCTACTTCTTCTCTTGGAGGCTAATAACCTAATATAAATTATCTTCTCGAGCCGACAAGTCTTCTAGGGTTATTATCCAACTCATTAGGTTTACACATGGAGGTAAATACCTCTCGCAGCTACCATAATATCAACACTTACACACTCGTTCCTTCTCTCATATTCTATACTTAGAATTTTTCTTAATCTCCTTATCTCTCCATCATCATAGTTCCTCTCTACCTTTTCTTCCCATACTTATTTTTTCTTTCCCTCACCTCACCCCCTCTCCTCACTCCTTATCTCTCCTCCATTCACCGCGGGTTAACCATCGTTGTGGGTTCACTCACCTTACTCCTCCCTCACCCCCCTCACCTATGAACCCACAAAACCACCTCTCTCTCCTCCCTCCTTATCTCTCCTTTAGCATGACCTCCTCCTCTCTCCTCCACCTATAGGAGTGTGACATGTGGAAAGAAATTAGGTGGTGTCATGTGGTAGATCATGGTGACCTATCACAAAGTGACACATGGCGATTATATCATTAACCGATGAGATTAATTCACATGAAAACCAATTATTTGCAACACATGTAAGCTAATTACTGGTGACACATGGCATCTATGTTAACCAATGGGAGGATGACACATGGTGATGAATGGGAGTGTGACATGTGGCAACTAATTAGGTGGTGACATGTGCCAGATCTTAGTGACCTATCACAAAACAACATGTGGTGATGATGTGGACTTCTTACTCATCATTGACTCATGCTAACTCTTCCCTCACTAGGTGCCTATTGGAGAATGACTGGACAATTAAAATATTTAATAGTTTCATTAATTTCCTAAAGAATCAAACCACTAAGTCTCCATAACCTCCACATGTTTCACACCAAGTCTTTGGTAAAGATTTCATTATATACATTAAAGTTTAAAAAAATCTCATGCATGTGGGATGTTTATTTGAGAACAAGTAGAAATTTTAATGAAGAAACACGAATTGAAATCAAGGGCCTAGATTTCCCCATGAAAATTGATCGACGATTGTTGAGCCTTAATGTTCCAGAGGCCATAACTTGAGATCCGAGAATCAGATTTGGGAAATATTTACCTCATTGGAAAGATAATTCGACGAGGAAGATGATGGATTAGGTTTAAAGGATTGAAATTGGCAATATTTTTCTCATAAATCAAAATAAAAATCAGCAATATTTTTATGGTGTGCTGATAAATCTGTTTGACACATCGACTTCACGAGCTCATATCTTGAGATCCATAAATCAAAATATTGCTCAGGAGGACTCATTAGAAATATAATACCATGAATACCACATATCAAATGATTTATATGGATGATAAAATGAATATCATATCCATAAAAGTAAAACAAAGTCCTCTCTTTAAAAGGGGTAGTTAATTAAATTTTTCGAAATAAAAGTTTATCTAATTTTTTATTATTAAAGACGAAAAAAGCCCACTTCAACATGTGGATTTCAATGATGTAAATTGATTAATGATACTTTATTGAGGCATTAATTAAAGTTATTATTCTAAGAAATAAAAATCCCTAACTACTCAAGAAGTTAGAGGAGTCGATTTTAAAAAGCAAGAAAGAGTTTCATCAAAGGGTTAGAGAGAGAAGGTTGCATTATCAGAGAAAAAGATCATAACAGAAAATCTTCTGATCAACAAAATGAGATCTCCATATTCTCCATTCTTCTTTTTCTACACCATTTTCTCAAGGTTTTTTGTTCATAATTTCTTAATTGAACATAAGGCAGAGTTCTTGAGTGTTTCTCTTGTAATCTTCCAAGACTTTTCTTATATGATCATGGAATATTTACAGACATGTATGTGACTTCTAAATATATTTTGTGTATTGTTGAATACATTTCATGAATAAAACTCCACAGAGAACTATTTCAAGGTATTTCTCTAATGATTTCTCAGATCTTGGGATTTATGAGTGTGATATTTTTGGAGTTTTCCTATCAAATTATTTCAATATTAAATGCATAAATCTTTTAAACTTCTTTGATATGATATGGATGTATTTATTTTTTTGAGATGTATTTATGTTGAGCACAAAGATATTTTGATATTGAATCCTTCCTTCAATATTTTTTATTGTTCAAAATCTATTTGTTGCACATAAAGATCAAATTGGGTTATTAAATAACCATTCCATTTATAAATAAAAGAAATAAAAGTCTAGGGTTTGATATATAGCATTATCCTTAATCCAAGATATTCAAGATATATCTTTCAGCCAAAAAAGAGTACCACCTCTATAAAAATGCAGGGGGATTCATATCCTCATGAGGTTGTTGCTTCGATATTAACAAATTCAAACATAAAAAAAAATCTAATTATGGAAGGGGGTTTTGACTCATAATTTAGAAAATATGGAAGGCCAATTCAATCATAGGAATAATAAATCTAGATACGCATTGAAGAATATTACACCCTCTGCTAGAAATCATCGATTATTTTAAATACTTTGATTATATTATTATGCATTATATCTAAATAAAGGGGAGCGTAGTGGGAAAAACCCTCTCTAATATGGAAACCACTCTTTGTTGGGGTTCTTAAGAAACTTGGAATTAAGACAAGCACTTTCGGTCGAAACCACTACCCTCCCACCTCACTCACCTCATTCCCATGTCCCATTAGAAAGAACTAAATGGGAGCATGATTAACAATCCTAGTTATAATATGATTTTGACCCCCATCGGTGGAATCTCTACCATGAGGCTCATTAATTGTATATCTGTTAGATTTTCATTAGTTTCTTTAAAATTTGATTTACCATAGCATTTTTATCTTCTTTTAAAATTGAATAATCATATACTGAAATATATAAGAAAAAGATAAACAAGCACAAGAGGACACAAAGATTTATCTTAGGGAAAAAACAAGCAACGTTTCTTAGAGAGAATATTCCAATACAACCATTAACAAGCTCTTTATCACAAGAGAAAACCAACAATGAAGAACCCTGACAAAATATACTTATCTTCTTCTTTTCAAACCCTAGCGAGGGTAGAAAACTAAGAATAACCATAGAACTGGCACCAATATAACACACTATAGATTTGGCACCAAGATAGGCACATCACTAGAACTGGCACCACTAGTAACTGCATCTGCAACTACTATTACAACTGTAACTATAATTGCAACTGGCACAAATCAACTGGGAATCACCACACAACCTTAGAAAAAATATCTAGAGGTATAACACAAGAGATATCCCCAAGAAACACCAAGAATATCCTTCCCCAAGTGGGGCACACTCTCCAAGAGAAGTAGAAACCACAAATACGGAAATTGCAGATGCCTAGTGCGCACTGCAGAAGGAGAACTACCCGAATGTACAAATGAACTTACCTAGATTAGTATTTATACTAATTTGGGCACCTATCTGGGCCAACTTCTTATTCTGGGTCTTTATTATTTATGTGGGCTGACATTTCTTCCTAGAAATTATATTTCTACTTTATTATTATTTCTTGTGGGTCGACTTCTCTTCTGTGGTCTTCTATTTTACTTTATTCTTTTTCGGGGTGTTCTTCAACTGTTCAATGGTCTTCCTTTGACTTCTTGGAATCTTTTTATTTTCTAAGAAAAGTTGTACATGAGGAAAATACCTCTCGTATCTTCCAAATCATCAACAAGATCAAAGGAAAATGTAATAGTGGGAGTTGAACACTAATTGAAAATGACTATTATGAGGCATTTCATAGGTGATACGTTACAAGGGATTAGATCTCAATGGCCTTAACCTGCACTTTATGTTTTCAATCATGCTATGGTATATTTACATCACTTTAAAGGTGGATATTCATAATCAATATCATGTTATGGAAATTTTTATTGAGGTTAGCACAAAAGTGATATAATTGAGATCCAAGAAATTGCATAATTGTTAGGTGAGATATGCATGCAATTTGAAAATGCTCCCACATTTAATATTATAGGTGGTGTCCCATGCAAATCTACCTCATTATCAACATCCAAACCAAGGGAAGGATTGTGTGTTTTACTATTATATAATCATCCATGCTCAGACGACATATGGAAGGCACCATAGGTCGAAGGCATGGTTACCAATGCAAGAGAGGAACAACATAAAAATGATTACAGTGAGGATCATAACTTGCAATGCACTCAACCTATGTATTATTTTATTGTTATATAAATCCTTCCTTGGCTTATCCATATTTTGTTCGGAATGGTAGTGCATGCCTTGCCTTATTTTATGGAAAAATTCACATAATAAGCATGCCATCAACACCGCATGAAATTGCATGAACGATGGTAGATCAAACCGAACACCAAGTGAGGGAAACAAACAATGTGGTAGGAGTGACATTAATGTAATGGGAATTCAATAGGTTACTCAAAATTCAAGTTGGTATAAGGTGGAATATTTCCACCCTGCCTACATTTAATATACGAGGCATGGCCTTGAGAAACTTCACCCCATTTAGGGAATCTCGATGGATGGAGGAAGTGTGCACTTTGTTGTTAGATTATACACCATGCTTGAATGACATATGGAAGTCACTTCATGTTGTGATGATGATTACCAATGCAATATTAGAATAACAAGAAAATGATTTTGTTGGCCCTTGACCAAGTTTTGGAGAACTTGGGTCATGTTTGACCGATTTTGGGACTTCGACGGGCTAATCGAAGACAAAACACCAGGCGAAGAGGAGATCGCGGGATCTTGCACCCTTTTTGCAAGATTTTTGGGTTTAGGTTTTATGTAATGGGTATGGGATATCATCCCATGGGTTTACCCATGTTTATGCCCATTTTGTAATGTATAAATAGATAGCTAGGTGATGTAAGAAGGGGCCAGTGTGCTAAGTGAAGCAATAGTGAATATTTGTCGCTTAGTGTGGAGCTAGAGGCTTTGTGCATGCTATGTGTTAGGACTTGTAGAGATAAGTGCAAGTGATTGTAAGAGGTTGGTGTGCATACTGTAAGAAGGCTTTGTGTTGTGACCTAACTCAAAGAAGGAGGATCTGGCGAGGTGCACGCAGATCTCCTGTCCTATGCAGAGTGGGTTCTTGTGGCTCTGTGCATGTAAGAATATTGACAGAAGATAATAAAGAAGAAGAAGAGTTGGTGGACGTAGCCCCACGCTGGGGGTGAACCACGTATATCCCATGTTGTGATTTCTTTGTGCATTATAGTTGTTATGGTATTGATGTGATGAATTCTTAGTGCAATGATATATGTTAGATGCATATGATATAGTATCTTAGTGCCTAGTGATGTGAATGAATGCTAGATATGATCTGTTTCTATGTGCTAAGTGCTTGGAAGTGTTAGATCTTGTTGAATACTGCACTTTTCTGTAATTAGGGTTTGAATATGCAATGTAAATAAGGGTTAAATGCTAATGAATGTTAATTGCTAAGTGCTCTGTTAGTGTTGTAATCACAAATCTGTGTCCCGACTAGGTTGTAGACACTTGGGTCCTGCAACCACCCCTGCCTCTACCTCGGGTGAGACTTCATCTGCTTCGTAGGTGTTGCAGAAAGGGCCGACAGTTAGGGTTTTGTTAGTGCATTGTTGAAGCATTGAACCCTGGGTCTGCCCCTGTGCCAACAAATGGTCCTGTTTTCGAGACCTAAAACTATGATTGCTGGGAACTGAAGAAAATAAATCTTTGTGCGTATATCTGCTACTCTAGTGTAGAGTATTCTACTTGACTGTGAATCTCTTTTCTAGGAAAGGAATTAGATCTGAAGAAAAGAGGTAAGATATTAAAGCTTTGTGCTCTAAGAAAGGTAAGATAAGTGAAAATTTTTGTTTCAAAAGAATGGATGTAGGAATGTTTGATAGATTTTGTCCTAGTCTGAAAACTAGGGCACAACTAGAAGAAACAAGATTTGATATGAATAGATCTAATAAGAATAGTGAAAGATATGTTATTCCTATGCATAGAAGGAATGTTTGGACTAACAAATGGATGTAGGATCCTAGAAATAATTCTTTGCAGGTTAGTTACTGTGATCCCAATGTGCAGTACAGGAAAGGTTGGGGATCGTTCAAGATAAAGAGAGGATTGACTCTTTGTTATAGTTGTAGGAGACCGGGACATCTTGTTAAGGAATTCTCTGGTAGAGGCCCTATTTGTATTTACTATAAATCTATGGACCATGAAGTTTTGGATTGCCCTAGAATGATTGCTAAAGTTAAAAAGATGAATATGAGACAAGAAAACCATGAGACAAGCCAAGAAACTAAGGATATGATAAAACCCCAGAAAGAATCAGAGACTGTATTATTACAGATGAAAGAAACCTTGAACGATCATAGGGATATCAACTTAACAGAGATCTTAAATGCAAAGGAATGCATCGAAACAAGAATAGGAGACTTCGACATAGACTGTGTTTTAGATGAGGAAACACAGGTGAATATCATGACAGAAAGAACTTGAGAAATTTTGGGAAAGCCTGCTATGGTTCCTTCATTAGGAGGAATAGGATTATTTAGAGGAAAGTTGATAACCCTATGTGGAAGACTTAACCAGACAACTATGAGTTCTCATGTAACTTTGACAGAGGAATAATTTGAGATCGTTAAATTTGTTGATAACATCGCCCCATTTTCTATTTTGCTAGGAAAAACCTGGATTGAAAAAGATCAGATACGAAGGAAACAAGAAGAGGAGGATCTATAACAGAAAAAGAAAGAACTAAGAGATTTCATGGCTATGAGAATAGTGCACTTACTGGAAGAACAAGAGGACCATTCGAAGCTACTAAGGACCAAATATCTGGATGTCGAAGTTGAAAGAACGCAGGAAAGCTTAAGAAACTTATCCATGCAAGAGAGTAGAGAACTTACTCCAGAAAAATAAGAAGTATTACTCTCGAACCCTTCAAAAGAACCTCAGCGGTGTGAAGTTCCTTTGCCAAGATGAGATAAGAACAATAATGGAAAAGGAAAAACAGTAACTCAAATCATAGGAAAGAAAGCCAGAAAGCTTGGCAAGAAGAAAGAAAAGCTAGAAAAATTGCAAGAAGTACCAGAGAAAATTTCGCAAAAGGAAGGTTTGTAGAACTGGAACTTCATTGGGATATCAGAACATCGTATATTGGAAGTTCATCGTGATGAAGCAATATGATCGTTGGAGGCATCCAAACCATTAGAACGACACTCCAAAACAGATAGAAACACAGTTATTGTTGGAACGTTCAACATTGGACCGTTGGGACCGCACTACAATGGATGAAATTGTATTGATTAAGGAATTCCTACCCATTGGAGGGATTTGTTACAATGATGTTTATTTATCCCATCAAGCATTTCACCATGAACACTTTTGCCAATTGTGAGTATTCAAGCTGACTATTACCGTGTCGTGATTATTGAGACATCGCCACCCGTGTTGTTACAATGAGTGTTTGTTCACAGACCTGAGATATCAGATCTCGAGTGTGCATGTCAGAAGAAATTAGCGCAGCAGAAAAATCCTTCAAAGAGATCCTAATAGACCTCATGGCTGAAAAGGTGATGTCTGTAGGCATCCAAGCCTCATCGATGAGAGGAGTGCAAGCATCCCCGTCGATTGCTCGTGGATTTGGACCATCCTGAGCTGCGACAAAGAAACAAATGAAGCACCGTGATGACTTAGCGAATACGAAGCTCATCCCATCTATCCTGACCAACTACATCCCGCCTCTGGCTGGCATGGTGAGTCATGACAGTGTCCCGAGGGACTTCGACTACACAGTGATCACTACGTACCTCCCAAAGGGGATACGTGCAATCGTACCATAGTTGGAGAGGATTCTGATGTTGAAGATCAATGACTATAACCTGGGAGACCACAAGAACTATGGCATGATCACACCATACAAATATTTGACTAGGACCAAGTGGAAGATCAAGTCAAAGCTCATCCCCCAGCCATGGACTATGGACATCGCAAGGTCCACCATCCTGAACGTAATGAATATACCCCACTTTGGAAGGCACCAGGAGTTTAACGTGTGCATTAAAATCCTACTATCGTGCTTCCATGGCAGTTACCTATGGTTGGACAGGCGTATCACAGTCGATCCGATGTTGATCCATTGGAACACTAGATTAAGCATGCAAGGACCAGACTCACAAGACTTTTATCCAGGGAAGGTTGCAGATCATGCCCTGGCGTAGAGAATCAAATATACCTATGGTGATGTGGAAAAGGGGAAGCGAGGCTACATGGTAGCCTCCATCCAGAATGGCACAGTGAGCCTAGCATGCCAGTTGATCACTGGTAAGCTAGTAAGGAATAACAGACCCACACAAGTCACAGGGTTCGTTGTTGACCTCACGGGAAAATGCGTGGAAGGGCTACAAATGAACTGGGTGAGCTACCTCGTCAACTAGTTAGAGTAAGACTATCGTGAAGCTTAGGGTCAGGGCTATGAGTTCCACTTCAGTTGGTTGTTGATCCTGATCACTTTCATTGCTTGGGAAATACCGGAAGGTGTGACCTTCCCTGAGATTGAGCCATCAGAACCCTTAGCTGCAAAATTCACCACGCTCTGATATTCGAGAGACATGGAGAAACAATGGTAGTCAAACACAGTGTTCCACACCTATTACCTACAGTTGAATAGGGCTACTGAGTCTTTCCCTCAGATGACGTCAAACACACTACACAGGTTCAGACCATTTGTGAAGTTTCGTGTAGATAGACATTTTATTTATATCACTACGCGTGGAGACAAACATAAAGAAGAGCTGCAAAGTTACTATAAGCTAACAAAGGAGGACCTGGAAGAAATCACTAAGGAATGGCCTGCAAAGTTCCTTATACCAGTCAACTAGGCAAAACTGTCCGACCTCGACCTCATTGGAAGTCCTGTGGTCACTTGCGAAGAGTATGATGCACCCAACAATAGCAGGAAGAAAAATAAGGAAGATGTACAGGAAATAAATAGTGCATCAGAAGAGACTACATCAGATTCACCTAACAGAGGAGGAGATGATGAAGTGGACAAAGAAGAGAAAGAAGGGGAAGATGACAAGAAGAAGAAAGTCTTAGTAACACCGCCTAGGGACCCCATTGATGAATCTAAGACCTCCAAGAAAAGAAAGGTTTATCCCATGAAACCTACATTGTGGAAGAAGTCCAAAGCTACTAAACCAGAGATGCAGACTGTGCTAACGATGGATGACATATATTTCATCATCGTCGTTGTCTCAGATACCTCAGAACACATCTTACAATGCAATGAATCCAAACAAGAGACCATGTATGAAAGAATTGAAGCAGAGCTGAAAGGGGTACAAAACTCCCTCCACTCCAGTCATGTAGTGTCTACTGCGCCCCCATCATCAAAAGGAAAAACATTTGGAGATGAACCTTCCAAACTACACCGAATAGCAAGTGTGACTGAATCTCGCCTTCATCGTGTTCAGGAAGAAAAAGAGCAGGCCACAGAGGCCTTAAAGAAAGCAAAAGAGGAAGTCAGAGAACAAAGTCAGGTTGCGCAAGTGGAAAAAGACAACATCCAAGCCAAGTTTGCAGAGGATATAGCGCATATCCAGAAGGAGAAAGAAAAGTTGCTCACAGAGAATATTGGAGTTAAATAAGCAGTCACTAGAGCACTTCGCTCTGTGACGTGCTTAGAACAGAGGGAAGAAGACCCAGTGGAAAGAAAAGAAGGGAAGCTTGTCGAAGCCATTCAACATTTGATCTGGATTTTATGAGCAGAATGAAATGAATAAAGATTATTAACAGATTCTTAACACAAAATAACAGAGATACAGTCAAATTGGTTTTCTATTCAATAATGAAATAAGCTGAAACTATAAAATGCAACGGAAATGAGCTTGCAGGAATGGTGGTGGCTTATGTCTGAGAAGAGATGTGACGGTTGTGCTCATTCGCAAGAAGATGATTACAATGAGTCTCTAAAGGCCTTTTTACAATAAAAAAGAATGCCAAAAACCCTAGACATCCAAAAACCTAACCCTAGGAGATGAAGTGCCAAAAGTCATGTGGGCCCCATTTGGGTAAGTTAGTACATTAACTTCTCCAGGTCGTAACTTTTGCATACGATCTTCGTTTTAGGCGTATGATAGCCCATTGGAAAGGTATCATCGAGAATAATCATTTTGGGCCATCAATCATTCCATAGGCTATCATTGAGAACCTTGATCCAGAAAATCCTTCATTTAGGCCCTCAAAATGGCCCCAGAAGTGAAAACTGCTAAAAATAGTAAATTGCCAAAATTACCAGAAAACTGTTTTGAGCCAGTTGGAAAAGGTGGGTGGTCACCAATATCCATATGGATCAATCCTCCCTCCTTAGGAAGAAATGGTCAACATTGTGTTGATTTCCCCCATCAGATGAGGAAATTTTTGTTGAATTTGGCCCTAGGTGAGCCACTTGCCTTGGTGCAGGAGTTGCCCTGCTTTGACGACTCAATAAAGCTGGATCCTTTGCTGTCGAGTTCACTTGATCTATGTGTCCACTACAAGATACCAGATATATAAAATATGCAGAACAGAAACGAAATGCTAGAAATGACAGAATAACAGTAAAATATTCAGCATAATCTTCACAATACACAGAAATGATATACGAAATA
>JZKD02S1510553.1:0-10617 GCA_000966675.3 Picea glauca | reverse complement strand
TTGTAAGGGTGACCACCTTCTTACAGATTGCTCTAGTCTTCCCAAGGTATTAGAAGTGTATTCTATGAGTTCCCAACAACCTGCATCGCCAGCCTTTGAACATCATGATGATGAACACCCATCAACCAATAATCATCAGATTTGGGGAAAAAAGGGTCAAGTCAAGATTCCTTGCTAGTTCTGCAGAGAAATGCACCGCACTTACCCTTTATCTCCTATGGATGAAGCTTCACAATTTTTGGAAGACATTGTGATTTCCTAGAAACAACCTCCAGTTGCTTCCCATGAACCTTCTCCTAACCAACCATTGGTTGATGAAGTGGTTGGTCTGATTCCATCCTCGATCGATCCCGCTCTCCCCTTGGAGAGTGAAGTTAATAAAGTGGTCAGTCCAATACAATCCTCAATCGATCCCACTCTTCCCTCAGAGAGTGAAATGGATACTGCTCAGGTTCTTATTTTCACTTCATATTTCTCTAGACAAGGGGACATTTCACGTGTTTCAATAGAACCCCCTCTAAGTACCGAGGTAATTTCCTTTGATTGGGATAGGCTGGCGGAGCCTCGTCTTCCTTCCTACCCTCCTTTACAAATCCCATTGCAGGTTTGTGATAATATCATGATACATCACACTATTATAGATAAAGGAGATTTTATTAGTATTCAATCCTCAAATGCTTGGCCAACTATTGGTTCCCTCCAAATTGTGTCAGTGACCCATCATCTGTGGGATTTAAATAGAAGATATAGCGAACCTTTAGGGATCCTTCCTTAGATTCCCATCATCTTAGGAGGGAAAACTATCTATATCGATGTTATGGTAATACAAGGCCCCTTGGAGTTTGATTTTCTCCTTAGGAAGGATTATGTTTATGCTATGAAAGTTTTCATGTCCACACTCTTTCGAGTGATGAATTTATCTCATAATCAAAACATTATGACCATTCACCAGTTTTCATTCATTGGTCCTGATTTGACTGTCGAACATCCAACTCCCTTGAATGCTCCTTCTATACAAGTGGTATCCCCCCCGCCATAGGTTAATTATGTGGCATTATGTCCCATGCCTTCAATTACTAATGAGAAGGAGCCTCTTGTTGCATGCTCATCTTATTTGGACTTAGATTTGGTAGTTGACATGGTGAAACACTCAATAAGGGATTTGAAGCCTGATCTTTCCCTCATTACCCATACTGAGTCCCTTGAAATGTATTCCTTCTAGAGTGTTGTTATTCCATCTAATGAAGAATTCTTGGAAGCCACAATCAAGGGTTTCAAGCAAATTTCCCATTTATGTGTCAAGCTCGTTAAAAAATGAAACAAAGGATTATGAGCATAGTTCACGTTTCTATGTCAATATCATTAAAAATTGAAATAGATGATCACAATCATAGTTATTTTCATCTATCAAGCTCATTAAAAAATGAAATACATAACCATGAGCATAGTTAATTTTCTGTGTCAATATCGTTAAAAAATGAAACAAACCCCCCTCTAATTGAGTCGAGTCCTTCACTATATCTCGTAAATGTTGAATCAAGTCTTTCACTAGATCTCATAAACATTGAGTCGAGTCTTTTGATATATATCGTAAATGTTGAGTTGATTCTTTCACTAGATCTCATAACTGAACCTTCATTTCTTCCGCATGTGTCAATTCATCATCTTTCTTCCTCCCGCTCTGGTGAACCTTTTCCCCTTAGTAGCTAGAATTCTGATTGAGTGCGGAAGAAGATTTGATAGATGAAATAAAGATTAGGGGGCATGTCTCCATCCTATGGGAATCATGTTGGAGTTAAGCCGCTAGCCTCTATTGATTATGTTGGGGGAAAACTACCAACCTATGGACATCATCTTGGGAAGAAACCCACCAATAAGTATCACCTCGAGCATAGTTTTATTTTCGGTTTCAAGCTCGTGTAAAAATGAAACCAACTCCGAACATAATTTATTTTCTAGTTTCAAAATCGCATAAAAATGAAACCAACCCCGAGCATAGTTTATTTTCTTGTTTCAAGCTCACGAAAAAATGAAACCAAACCAGAGAAAATTTTCATTTGATGGTTTCAAGATTGTGTAAAAATGAAACCAACCCCGAGAACATTTTTATTCTCTGTGTCAAGCTCATTAAAAAATGAAGCAGATAACCGAGCATATTTTTATCACTTTTTCGGGCTCGTAAAAACTGTATGAAAAAGGAACTCTTTGGAGTCTCCTTTAAGTTCTTTTTAGACTCTCTAAAAATAAAATTATTGTCGAGTGACCTTGTTTCCTTTCACACTCGTTAAAATGATTTGAAAGGCCGTCTATTCGATGTAAGTTTAACCCTTTTTTTCAGACCGGATGAACTAATTAAAAGAAATGAATACTCTAGTCAACCTTGGCTGGAAGAGTTCTCCCTTGTATTGTTTTATAATTTTTTGGGCTTGGGGGACTAATTTATGAAAAATAATACCCTTGGAGTCTTCTTTAAGTTCTTTTCAGACTCTCTAAACATGAAAATACCATTGTGTTTACCTTCTTTGGGCTCATAAAATTATACATTGAAGGACTAATATGGGATATATGGGATCGAACCCCTCCTTTTTCAAGTTCATTAAACATGTGATGGGGGAATCATTGAAAATGAGCTATACTGAACATCTATTATCCTCCTCAATCTCATTTAAAAAGAAATAGGTACTCATCATTAATGGTGGGGGGAAATTTGAGGGAAGTGGGTCAGTTTTTTGGAAAGCATTATGGAAACTATTTTTTGTCACCGTTGAACATGGAAAATGTTTGTGTCTTGTATTATAGTTGGGTAATCTACTTGTATTTGATTCATACCAATCACATGATTTATCTCTACTCCTTTATTCGAAGAGTTCCCATGTGATCGTTACACTATGTTTTGGTTCTTATCTGCTCGAGTCAATGTTGTCAAGTCAGTTTGTGTGCCTCACAATGTTCAAGGGACGTTTCACTACAAACCAACCACTCTGCAGTATTACCAACCTTCATCCTTATGTTAGTTTGTGCTCATTTTATCTATCATTTTACATCGCTTTCCTGTTTCAGTTTCATGTCGATGATGGGGGATACATCATGGCCCTCCTTCGACAAGTTTGTTCCTGTTGACTTTAACACATTATCTAGGAATTAGACTTAGAAACTAGTTAGTACTTGGAATCTTCATGCATCAATGGCAAGTCTCCTCGACTTCAGTAGAAAGTTTACATAATTGGTCTTTGATCGAATGATTCCACGAGTTTTCAACTTCAACTCATTTGTTCACATTTGTTGGAATGTATTAGGGTACCTTGGGAGTCATTTTCATCATTGGTGTTTTCCCTCGTTCTTNTGTTGAAGATTCAAGGAAATAGGGGAAGGTTTTGGAGTCTTTAAACTTCACCATTTTGGCCCTTATACTGAATAAGGGAACCCCCTCCTCCTTTGAGGTGTTATCACATAGAGTTGTGGGGGAATAAAAAAGTCATCTTAGTCTTTTTCTTTGAGTCATAGGTTCTTTGTAGTTCTATGTTTTCTTCCTAAAGTCATTTTTCAATATTCAGATTGTCTTTATAAACCTAAGTCATTTTAGCCTTAGTCTAGGATCTTGTGGTTGTGTCCTGGGTCGAGTCTTAGTCATCATGACAAGGAGTGTTAGTTTTCATCAGTTACATCCTTCTAATCACCATCATCACCTTGACATTTCAGTTCCATAAGTTGTGTGGAGTATCTCTAGTTGTTATTTTACCCGTTCATGATTTCAAATTGGTTTGTGGTTTGGCGCTGTAAACTCTGTTGTGAACTGGTTGCAGAGGATAGTTGGCAGTTAGACCACTTGTAGGCGTCCCTGTGAAAATATGAAGGTATCAATGTTCAACTTCAGGTTACCAGGTTCTCTATGAACTTTTCCACCTTGCTTTAAGGTCTGGAAAGGGTGGAGGGGTTGTTTCTCTTTGTGGCATTATGAAATGATTATTGGCACTTTGAATTGTCTTGGATGAGGGTTGGAGGTTAGGCAAATTGCAGGCATCTGGGTGCAAATATGAAATTACCAACATCAACCTCATAGCCATCAAGTAGTCCATGAGATTTTTTGTCTTGTTTGGAGGTTAGGAAAGTAGTGTGGCCAATTTTTTTCTCTTGGCACTGCAAACTGTCACAGGCGCTGCAAACTCGCTAACAGAGGCATTACAAACTTATTTCCTGTAGCAGATGCGTCTAAAGATTTGATCATAACTCCAAAACGATGATGTGGGTTTCTCTAAAAATTTTTGTGGAGGAGAATGATAGCCTTGTTGACTTGGTGACCAAATTTCATCCTGAACCAGTTTGTAATTCGAGAGATAAGTTTAAAACACCAGTGCAGTACAAACTGTGGCTGCAAACTCTCTATTTTGCATAGTTGTTGGATATTTTCTTTGTTTGGAGGTTGCCACCTGTCAAGGAAGGTTAGAATGGTCTCCTAGAATTTTGTTGGACATTTGTTCCATCTGCAGATCAATCAGGATGACATGTTTCAAAAGGAATTTATCATCATAGAAAAAATCCCCCAAAAATAGGAATTTGTTAGGCTTTTGTTGGAATCTTTTGTAACAAGAATCCTAAATGGAGGAGGATCCTAAGTAACTCCTTGGTTTCGACCTCCTTAGGGTAGATAGATATTATTCACTATAAATGAAAGGGTTTTTGATAGAAAATGGTTGGATTCATGAGCCAAGAGAGGAGAGAGTTGGAGGAGTAGTTTTAATTCCCCATGTGTAAGCCTGAGGGCTTGTTTGTAATGACATTTTCTTCCATTAAAGATTCATGAGAACTATTATCAAATTATCTTCTGTGTTTTTCCATTTCTTTGTTATATTCTTGCTTGAAAATATTACAAGTTTTGAGGATCATAGATGCCATTGATGTATGGATTCATGAATAACAGAGGATTTGTTGTAGCTTTCTCATTTTACCATTGTTTATTGTCAAAGCAATCTTTATCTGTTTGCAGAAATGATCTCTATGCAATGTATGTTCTTCCTTTTGTCATATTCACCATGATTCTACTCATAATTATATATCCATTTTGTCTAATATATAGTTTGATTTCCTTTGATCTGTAGGATGTTGTGATTAATTTCCCAATGGAATGCCTCTGCAGACAATTTGTTTCCCTCTCCCTTTCTTTCCTAGTCTTGTTGATCCACCTACTCAAACAATTTAATCCATTTATATTCTGATGGGTACTGGGCTTGCACTTACAACAGTCTAAGTGTGACTCTTAGTGCTAACATTTTTGGCGTCGTTGTCAAGGAGCGGAGTGTGAAGCAAGCTTGCCTAGGAGAATGACATAGATCCAACTATTGATGGTAGACAAGAGAGGGACACAAAAATTTATTGTAATCATCTACCTAGAAAATACACAATCAAAGACTCCACTGGAGGAAGGATCCTTCTAACAGAAAGATGAAAATATGGAAGGGACAATCCAGGTATCAGTTCATTAGTTTTCTCCATGAAATTTTGTTCTTTTTCATCAGTGCATTCCTGTCTTTCCCTTTACATATAAGAAGGATTATCATTTTCTTTTTTTACTCTGATGATCATCAACATTCATTTATATATCCTTCCTTGGAAGAATAAGGTGTCCATTCTGCATGTGTTGTAGATGTTGATCATGTCTCCTCACCTCAACCTATTGATAAGAACAAGGTTTATATCTCAATCCTTTCTACAAATGCTCATCCTTGTAATCATGAGGATGATGAAATTGATTCATTATCTTCTCAGATCTTATCACCTACTACTATCATTGATGAGCCTTGCAATCAACTTGTTAAACCTCATTTTCATCCCACTACTGTCCAAACTAGAATCAAAGAGAAAATGTTTAGACCTTTAAGACTACCATCTCATCTTCATTCTTACCCTNTGTTGAAGATTCAAGGAAATAGGGGAAGGTTTTGGAGTCTTTAAACTTCACCATTTTGGCCCTTATACTGAATAAGGGAACCCCCTCCTCCTTTGAGGTGTTATCACATAGAGTTGTGGGGGAATAAAAAAGTCATCTTAGTCTTTTTCTTTGAGTCATAGGTTCTTTGTAGTTCTATGTTTTCTTCCTAAAGTCATTTTTCAATATTCAGATTGTCTTTATAAACCTAAGTCATTTTAGCCTTAGTCTAGGATCTTGTGGTTGTGTCCTGGGTCGAGTCTTAGTCATCATGACAAGGAGTGTTAGTTTTCATCAGTTACATCCTTCTAATCACCATCATCACCTTGACATTTCAGTTCCATAAGTTGTGTGGAGTATCTCTAGTTGTTATTTTACCCGTTCATGATTTCAAATTGGTTTGTGGTTTGGCGCTATAAACTCTGTTGTGAACTGGTTGCAGAGGATAGTTGGCAGTTAGACCACTTGTAGGCGTCCTTGTGAAAATCTGAAGGTATCAATGTTCAACTTCAGGTTACCAGGTTCTCTATGAACTTTTCCACCTTGCTTTAAGGTCTGGAAAGGGTGGAGGGGTTGTTTCTCTTTGTGGCGTTATGAAATGATTATTGGCACTGTGAATTGTCTTGGATGAGGGTTGGAGGTTAGGCAAATTGCAGGCATCTGGGTGCAAATCTGAAATTACCAACATCAACCTCATAGCCATCAAGTACTCCATGAGATTTTTTGTCTTGTTTGGAAGTTAGGAAAGTAGTGTGGCCAATTGTTTTCTCTTGGCACTGCAAACTGTCACAGGCGCTGCAAACTCGCTAACAGAGGCATTACAAACTTATTTCCTGTAGCAGATGCGTCTAAAGATTTGATCATAACTCCAAAACGATGATGTGGGTTTCTCTAAAAATTTTTGTGGAGGAGAATGATAGCCTTGTTGACTTGGTGACCAAATTTCATCCTGAACCAGTTTGTAATTCGAGAGATAAGTTTAAAACACCAGTGCAGTACAAACTGTGGCTGCAAACTCTCTATTTTGCATAGTTGTTGGATATTTTCTTTGTTTGGAGGTTGCCACCTGTCAAGGAAGGTTAGAATGGTCTCCTAGAATTTTGTTGGACATTTGTTCCATCTGCAGATCAATCAGGATGACATGTTTCAAAAGGAATTTATCATCATAGAAAAAATCCCCCAAAAATAGGAATTTGTTAGGCTTTTGTTGGAATCTTTTGTAACAAGAATCCTAAATGGAGGAGGATCCTAAGTAACTCCTTGGTTTCGACCTCCTTAGGGTAGATAGATATTATTCACTATAAATGAAAGGGTTTTTGATAGAAAATGGTTGGATTCATGAGCCAAGAGAGGAGAGAGTTGGAGGAGTAGTTTTAATTCCCCATGTGTAAGCCTGAGGGCTTGTTTGTAATGACATTTTCTTCCATTAAAGATTCATGAGAACTATTATCAAATTATCTTCTGTGTTTTTCCATTTCTTTGTTATATTCTTGCTTGAAAATATTACAAGTTTTGAGGATCATAGATGCCATTGATGTATGGATTCATGAATAACAGAGGATTTGTTGTAGCTTTCTCATTTTACCATTGTTTATTGTCAAAGCAATCTTTATCTGTTTGCAGAAATGATCTCTATGCAATGTATGTTCTTCCTTTTGTCATATTCACCATGATTCTACTCATAATTATATATCCATTTTGTCTAATATATAGTTTGATTTCCTTTGATCTGTAGGATGTTGTGATTAATTTCCCAATGGAATGCCTCTGCAGACAATTTGTTTCCCTCTCCCTTTCTTTCCTAGTCTTGTTGATCCACCTACTCAAACAATTTAATCCATTTATATTCTGATGGGTACTGGGCTTGCACTTACAACAGTCTAAGTGTGACTCTTAGTGCTAACATTTTTGGCGTCGTTGTCAAGGAGCGGAGTGTGAAGCAAGCTTGCCTAGGAGAATGACATAGATCCAACTATTGATGGTAGACAAGAGAGGGACACAAAAATTTATTGTAATCATCTACCTAGAAAATACACAATCAAAGACTCCACTGGAGGAAGGATCCTTCTAACAGAAAGATGAAAATATGGAAGGGACAATCCAGGTATCAGTTCATTAGTTTTCTCCATGAAATTTTGTTCTTTTTCATCAGTGCATTCCTGTCTTTCCCTTTACATATAAGAAGGATTATCATTTTCTTTTTTTACTCTGATGATCATCAACATTCATTTATATATCCTTCCTTGGAAGAATAAGGTGTCCATTCTGCATGTGTTGTAGATGTTGATCATGTCTCCTCACCTCAACCTATTGATAAGAACAAGGTTTATATCTCAATCCTTTCTACAAATGCTCATCCTTGTAATCATGAGGATGATGAAATTGATTCATTATCTTCTCAGATCTTATCACCTACTACTATCATTGATGAGCCTTGCAATCAACTTGTTAAACCTCATTTTCATCCCACTACTGTCCAAACTAGAATCAAAGAGAAAATGTTTAGACCTTTAAGACTACCATCTCATCTTCATTCTTACCCTNATCCTTCTAATCACCATCATCACCTTGACATTTCAGTTCCATAAGTTGTGTGGAGTATCTCTAGTTGTTATTTTACCCGTTCATGATTTCAAATTGGTTTGTGGTTTGGCGCTGTGAACTCTGTTGTGAACTAGTTGCAGAGGATAGTTGGCAGTTAGACCACTTGTAGGCGTCCCTGTGAAAATATGAAGGTATTAATGTTCAACTCCAGGTTACCAAGTACTCTATGAACTTTTCCACCTTGCTTTAAGGTCTGGAAAGGGCAGAGGGGTTGTTTCTCTTTATGGCGCTGTGAAATGATGATGGGCACTGTGAATTGTCTTGGATGAGGGTTGGAGGTTAGGCAACTTGCAGGCATCTGGGTGCAAATCTGAAATTACCAGCATCAACCTCATAGCCATTAGGTACTCCATGAGATTTTTTGTCTTGTTTGGAGGTCAGGAAAGTAGTGTGGCCAATTGTTTTCTCTTGGCACTACAAACTGTCACAGGCACTGCGAACTTGCTGACAGAGGCATTACAAACTTATTTCCTGTAGTAGATGCGTCTAAAGATTTTATCATAACTCCAAAACGATGATGTAGGTTTCTCTGAAGTTTTTTGTGGAGGAGAATGATAGCCTTGTTGACTTGGTGACCAAATTTCATCCTGAACCAATTTGTAATTCGAGAGATAAGTTTAAAACACCAGTGCGGTACAAACTAGGGCTGCAAACTCTCTATTTTGCATAGTTGTTGGATATTTTCCTTGTTTGGAGGTTGCCACCTATCAAGGAAGGTTAGAATGGTCTCCTAGAATTTTGTTGGACATTTTTTCCATCTCCAGATCAATGAGGATGACATGTTTCAAAAGGAATTTATCATCATAGACAAAATCCCCCAAAAATAGGAATTTGTTAGGCTTTTGTTGGAATGTTTTGTAACAAGAATCCTAAATGGAGGAGGATCCTACGTAATTCCTTGGTTTCGACCTCCTTAGGGTAGATAGATATTATTCACTATAAATGAAAGGGTTTTTGATAGAAGAGGGTTGGATTCATGAGCCAAGAGAGGAGAGAGCTGGAGGAGTAGTTTTAATTCCCCATGTGTAAGCCTGAGGGCTTGTTTGTAATGACATTTTCTTCCATTAAAGATTCATGAGAACTGTTATCAAATTATCTTTCGTGTTTTTCCATTTCTTTGTTATATTCTTGTTTGAAAATATTACAAGTTTTGAGGATCATAGATTCCATTGATGTATGGATTCATGAACAACAGAGGATTTGTTGTAGCTTTCTCATTTTACCATTGTTTATTGTCAAAGCAATCTTTATCTGTTTACAGAAATGATCTCTATACAATGTATGTTCTTCCTTTTGTCATATTCACCATGATTCTACTCATAATTATATATCCATTTTGTCTGATATATAGTTTGATTTCCTTTGATCTGTAGGATGTTGTGACTAATTTCCCAATGGAATGCCTCTGCAGACAATTTGTTTCCCTCTCCCTTTCTTTCGTAGTCTTGTTGATCCACCTACTCAAACAATTTAATCCATTTATACTCTGATGGGTACTGGGCTTGCACTTACAATAGTCTAAGTGTGACTCTTAGTGCTAACATTTTTGTCATCGTTGTCGGGGAGTGGAGTGTGAAACAAGCTTCCCTAGGAGAACGACATAGATCCAACTATTGATGGTATACAAGAGAGGGACACATAAATTTATTGTAATTATCTACCTGGCAAATCCACAATCAAAGAATCCACTGGAGGAAGGATCCTTCTAACAGAAAGATGAAAATATGGAAGGGACAATCCAGGTATCAATTCATTAGTTTTCTCCATGAACTTTTGTTCTTTTTCATCAGTGCATTCCTGTCTTTCCCTTTACATATAATAACGATTATCCTTTTCTTTTTTTACTCTGATGATCATCAACATTCATTTATATATCCTTCCTTGGAAGAATAAGGTCTCCATTTTGCATGTGTTGTAGATGTTGATCATGTCTCCTCACCTCAACCTATTGATAAGAACGAGGTTTATATCTCAATCCTTTCTGCACATGTTCATCCTTGTAATCATGAGGATGATGAAATTGATTCATTATCTTCTCAGAACTTATCACCTACTACTATCATTGCTGAGCCTTGCAATCAACTTGTTAA
>JZKD02S1510542.1:0-10617 GCA_000966675.3 Picea glauca | reverse complement strand
CCTATACCAAAAATGTATCAACTATTCATCAACTATGACTCATCAAGATGTACCAACACCATCAACTATACACCTCATGTATGTGTCAACTCATCAACTACTTGTCTCGACCATGTACCCAACATGTAACTCAACCAAAATCCATCATCAATTTCATCATCCAAATCTGATTTGTAAATTTGTAATAGAATAGGTGTATAAGATCACATACCTGCAAACCTTTATTAACTTTAACAACAAGACACTAGCATTTTCATCAAACTTTACTTTAGTCTCACATGACTAATTTTTTATTAGTCAAAACCCCTAACTTGCAATAATCATAAATATGTACCTGTAATGAATAAAGATCTAAAAATGGTACACAATGTTCTTTAGTGTCTATTATTTAATTCCTCCTTACTTCACTACTTGGAACCTCTCAGAAAATGAGTTATAGCAAAAATGGCATACCTTGTTGAATTTTGTCTTATTCTAGAGAGAGAACTTCTAGAGTGTGCCCCGCACGGAATATTTTTTTTATGGATCTAAAAAATGATACACAGAATACTACAGACTGTACTATAACCAATACATGTGGTCTTATTGAATTTGGATCTGTTATGAATAAGTTATGACTTTTTTACCTGAAACACCTATTTTAGACTAGTTTCAGGACTAGCCACAAACCCTATTTTCCACGACATGTAACTCCAAAAATACAATGAACCAAAAGATGAAATTGTTATCACAGATACTTGGATATGTTTCCTCAATGTCCTCCCAATTTAACGGTATGAATCATTCTATAAAAAAAGTTATTGTGAAAATGGTGAGATGACCAATAAATAACATACCTAAGAAAGCATCATCAAAAGAATTTATCCTCCCTTGAATTTCGGCCTTCTTTACTTCACCTTCCATGTGAAATTCAACTTATATATCCTTTGGTTACCTCAGTCACTTGTAGATATTCAATATTCTCAAGTGTATTAAAATGAGAGAGCCTTGCCTCTTATTTATACTTTCATGTAGCTTCCTTAAGGGGTTACATTTTAACCATCTTAACCCACTTTCCTTATTTTAGGGTTAACCCACTTCTAACCACTTGTCAACTTAGTAATTTCTCCATTAAATTTATTATTTAAATAATTTATTTTGTATTCACTTTGACTTATAGTACACTCATCACTTCACTTTATTATTTACCTTCTAACATCTCTTAAACCACTTTGACTACTTTGACCTTTTGGGGCTTCTAGATGATTCATCAGGGTTCTCCAACTTCACATGGACATAACTCTCTAACTGTGAGGAGTTATGTGATGTTCCACATACCACTGGAAATTTCACGACATGTACTATCCATATAGAATATTCTTACCTACAAATATATCAAAACTCATACCATTATCCATCAAGCAAACTTTGGTCCATTACCCAAACCTTTCTCCAACTTCACATGGCCATAACTCTCTAACCATGAGGAGTTATGTGACGTTCCACATACAACTAGAAATGGCATGAAATGTACTATCCATATGGAATAGTATTACCTGAAAATATATCAAAACTCATATTATTATCCATCAAACAAAATTGGTTCCATTACTCTAACCATTGTGCTACCAGAATTCTCTACCGGACCTTCTTCAAGGGTTGACTTCAATGAAAACCAACCCAATTAATCAACATCCACAATGTAATTGATTTGGAATCCATGCTTACATCACTTCTGAACATGAGAATTCCTGACTTGGGAAGAGAGTATCTTACTTGTTTTTGTTGTAGGTACTATTCTAAAATTGGTCTTCAACTACTCCTACCGAGACCCCTCCACAATTTCATGATTATTTTGTAATGTATTCCATCCATCATTTTCTCTTCTAACCTCACACATTAAGGTGAATTTTTTGTAGCGTCATTTGACACCACATATGCTTATGATGACTCATTGGCCTCAGCTACATCCATTTCCCTACTTGCGGGACCTTTTTCCCCCTTTTTCCTCCTCAAAGATAATTTAAAAAAAAACCATTTTGGTTGATGTACGTGACTATCCTTAAAGAAACTCACCTGCATATGCTTTTTTCTAGTTAGAAATCCACGTACATGTTAATTTGGCTCAAAAAATAATAAATCCTAACTTTTCAAGTGGATTTGACTGGTTACTCGGGCTCCTAACCTCCTGTATCTCATCCATAACTACTCCAACTCTCAAAAAGGAGTATAAATTAGATCCTTGTGGTGGAGAAAAAATAAAACAAATAAATGCATCATTATGTTATTGATTTGAGTTCAGTCCTACTAATCCCCTTTTCCCCTTGCATCTAAGATTGTCCCTTCCATCTGGAAAACTTTATTTTCAAAAGTTGTGTTCTCCCTATCATTTCAGGAATAAATCATTTTCCTTCCTTGGACCTATTTGAGCACAAAGTATTTGACATATTGTTAACCACCTCTGGCCTTAGGTGGAAGAAATTGGAGCCTAGTTTCGGGACTGTGCCACAATAGTTATAAGTTGTAGCCAACTTTTATGTTATTCATAATAAAAAAATTCTCGTTCTCGTCCAATTTCATATGTTAATTCATTTTTTTAATATATGTCATATCTCTTAATTTGAATCCATTATGAAAGTTGTAATGATCATGCTTTAGTTGATTATCATATAACTACCTATTTGTAGTTTCTCATCCTTTTGTGATGTGATATCAACATCAAATGTCGAAATCTGAGTTTTGTCTCTTCTCTTTTCCTTGAAATTTAGTTATTGTAAAGTAGTTATTCTTAATTGGTTTCTTGATTTGAGTCTGAGAGTGGTATTTTAGGGTATCGCTTTGTTGTGGCCTTAACCCATATCCTAAGGTCATTTATTTCCATAACACTAAGGGCTAGATTATATTCACCTATGTTGTTACATGATTCCCATCAACTATTGACAGATTATCATATC
Organism: Picea glauca; assembly: GCA_000966675.3. NCBI lineage: Eukaryota > Viridiplantae > Streptophyta > Pinopsida > Pinales > Pinaceae > Picea > Picea glauca. The sequence continues at coordinate 7,684 of JZKD02S1510542.1, read as the reverse complement.
TATCAAGTCTATTCCAGTGAAGAGAAAAAGTTATGTTTTCCTTTGCAACAAATAAGTATTAAACAACCTATAAAACAATAGGGGTATACTTTATTCTAGAATATGTCACTAATTCCATGAAAGGACATAAGTTTGTCCTAACTTCCACCAACTACTACACTAGATGGGAAAAATCCATACCGACAAAGAGGGATGCAACTAAAGTGGTAGTTAACTTTCTTCTCAGAAATATAATTCTTAGTTTGGAACTACTTCTATTTGGATTATTGATAATGCACTTGCATTCAAATTAGTTTATTTAATAGAATTTTCCCTTTAAAATGATATTGTCCTTAAATATTCATCTAACTATTATCCACAAGGAAACAATAATTAAAAATACCATTGTTGATCATCACATGAATTGGCACAATTCTCACCTCTTTATGGGATAACAAGTTCACTCCTAAAATCACCCTAGGAAAATCGCCTTACTTCTTGGTTTATGGGAAAGAAACAATCCCCCCCATTAACTTGTTATTACCTTCCAATTGTTCCAAAGTGGATTTAATGAGAAGATCCATAATCCAACAATTTGTAACAGAAGCATTAATTAGTTCTCAGAAATACCACAATTGACCATGAAAAGTAAGCATACGACCAATAGAATAGTATCCAATTGTTGAAGGAAATTTTTGAGTGAATTGGGCCACCTTTAGATGAGTGTATGCAACAAATTAATGTAGATTTTTTTGTTTGTAACAAGTTTTTATAACAACATCAACTAATTTAGTGAGTTTTCTAGAGTTAGAGTTAGTATAGTTAGTAGAATGCTTGAGAGGTTTGAGAGAGAGGTTTTATCAATCAATTCACCACAATAGTTTCTTCAAGATTAGCGCCTTTCTAGGGTTATGGAGTCTCAAATGCATCTAATCTTGACATTAGATCTACTTGAAACCAAGAGGTGGCATCTAAACCCTAAGGTGCAAGAACATTTGGGACTTAGGCTTTAGATATTAAGGAGAAGGACGTCTAGGGTGAAAGAACATTTGGGCCCTAGAAATCATTCCTCCCTTCTTGTAGCTTCAAATAGGTCAAAGATCAAATGTCTTGGGATAAAATCCTAAAGTGCTAGCACTTTAGGTCTTTATGGTTCTAACCTTAACAAGGACAATCAACTAATTTTAGATAAATAAGACCTTGTGAGGGGAAGAAGCACTTATGTTCCTCTCTTAGGGATTCAAATAACAATACTTCTTGCAAAAAATAGCAATTTTACCATAAACATCAATAGAATAAATAACAATTTCATAAATTTACTTACTTCATCCAAGAAACCAAGATAATTTAACCATAATTGTAGAAATATCCATCCAAAATTGGCCAACCATACACAAAATATCCTTTCCAAGCATAGTGCATGAGAGAGAGAGACTAGTTACCCCAAAAGGATGAAAATTTCAGAGGTAGCACCTCATAATGGTGAGGTAATGATGATGATAAAATGAAAGTGAGAGTTAGCCTTTTTATATGAGGTTGCCCTCACATATTTGTCCACATAACATAACAAATATTCAACTTAAATGGGGTCAACCCCTCATTTAACCTTTATAAATTCTAAAAGTGCAATAATAAATCATAATGAGTCACAAGTGTGAGACGTCAATCCCTCTTGGGAAATAAGGAGGCCTCCAAAGTCCATGTGGCATCAATCTGGAGAAGTGTGGGAGTAAGTGATGCCTCTCCTCACCAAATGGCATGTCATGCATCATTAGTACCCCAAGAAGTTTCAAAATCCTAGCTACATCATACCCTAGAAGGTGATATCATCACCAAAGTAGGGCTAGCATCCAAGATCTAGGTGTTGTGTCTAGTTCCTAGGGAGTTTCATCTCATCTCTGACATGTCTCTAATTTTCTACTACTACAACGTCCCTGATCCTGGTGAAAAATAATGACGCAACCTCCCCTCGTCGGGTGGTCACACTACCAGGACCTTCTCTTTCCACTCCGGCCCGAAGAGTCGAAAGTCTCCCAACTCCCTCGGGAGCTCTTTACCTACAGAACACTTCCGTTGTGATCTCCTTTTCACGTATCGGAAGGTCGGATCTCGCGATATCGCGAGGCTCGAAATGTTGCTTCCTGTTGTTCAACCGTCGAATCCTGAGTGTCGATAGTCAACGGTCAACCCTCGGAATATCGCCACTAGCGATAACAACTACTTGAATCCTCCACTCTCGAGCGCCGAGAGGTCGAAATCCCGACGCGATGCCACCTGTATTCCACTATACTTCGTGGCCAACATTGTCCCGTCACCTTGGGAATTCGCGGAGTTCCGATTCACGACACAAGTTCTTCGCCACCTGTCACCTACCGATCGATGGTCCCGAATAACTCGGGAAATCACATCTCGCGATTTCAACGGGTAAGTCTCTACCCTCCCATTCGCCGAACGCCGATATGTGATGGCCTGCCTCTTTGGTCGCTTTCAGGTTAACTCCCTCACAACTCTTCTCAGTTCCAATGGTCAGCGGGAACTCGAGATCCAACTCGACGATTTCAAGTCGTCGATTCTCTTCCTCTTGAAGAGTCCTTTGTTCCGCCACCTTATCCTTGCGCGAACTTCACCGAGTCTGTTTCCACAACAAATCAAAGGAACTATCCTTCCTAGCTTTTTCAAACCCTGACTCCTTCAAAGATCTCTCGAACATGTTCTCTGTACTCGACTTCCAGCCACTCTCGATAGTGTTGAAGTTTTCTCAGATCCAGTACACTCACAGCCACAACAACCCGTCCTTTCACTACTGAGACCTTCAGACTTCAATTCTTCCATAAAATCACATACACAACATATGAAAGAAATACATAACAAGAAGTTAGTATGCAAAGGCATAATGCCATCACCACACAGAGAACAAACACATCCATGGGCATTTAAATTAAGTCTTCCCCGACCTCCTGTCCAAGACTTGCTTCTAAGACTTCAATTAGACCGGCCCTTCACTCGTATGTTCCGAATAACCCAACACCATTCCAAATAGAAGGGAATAAGAGGTTAACTGTAAGGCCCCTCAACGCACTCTCTGCGGAGGAATTCAACTGCACTCTATGCAGGAATTTCCTGGCTCAAACAGGGAAACAATTGAAACTCATTCTCGTCTCTCTCCCAGATTCCTGATCTGCCAGGAGATTACGTATACTGCATATGCTACAAAATCATAAAAGGAAGCGAGCATGCAACAACATAAGATCAACAACACACAGAGAATAATCACCGCCATGAAATTGAATCAAAGCTTTCTATTTATTCAATATCTGTACATGGGATTCAAGCTCTCTGCGCTTCTCTTCTTGTTCCTCAATGCTAATGCTCCACATAATCTGAATGCTTCTATTTACAATGATACAAAGGAGGGTGTCTATACTCCGTTTTCCCTCTCGAAGTCAAAACCGTCTAATCTAGACATAATTATCTTATCTACCTGCACTAAATCTTATCTACCTGCATTAAATCTAAGAAGTACCTCTACTATCTAAGGACAAGAGCTTATCTGCTCAAGGTCCATTTACAATGTGTAAGTACGCTCTATGATGAATGATTTCATTCAAATGGCGGCGCAAAAGATATCAAGGTGATTCAAAATTTTGGTGCTGGTGTCATCCAGCTGTCTTTTCTTTCTCCACGCGCTGACTCGCTTGGTGAGGTGGAAATGCTCCTGCATCATACTCCTCGGCTCAGAAAATTTCATGGGCTCTTGTCCATGAGCTCCTGTACAATGTGACCATGCTTATGTATCACTGCCTCTGTTTCCCAGCTGGCATCCTCCACTGGGTGATCTTTCCATTTCACCAGGTATTCAAAATATTTCTTCCTCCTAGTCTTCCTGCCTATTCTCTTATCCAGTATGCACTCCATCTGAGGTTTTTCTGCAACCGGCAACTGTTTCTGCCACTAGATCGTTGGTTCCTCCATTTCAGTGCCTGCCCCTGCATTCCTGTAAGGGTATAAGTCTGAAATATTGAAAATCGGAGATATCCCGGTGCCTTCTGGCAGCTCAAGCTCATAAGCATTCTCCCCGAATTTCTTCAGGATTTTGCACAGGCCCATTTTCTTCATCTTGAGTTTGTTGTATGTTCCCCTCGGAAACCTTTCTTTTCTCAGGTGTGCCAGAACCAAATCGCCTACTTCGAACTGAAGCTGTCTTTTTCTCTGATCATCTCTGCGCTTATACTCCTGGTTCAATTTCTGCAGCCGCTGCTTCACCTCCGTGTGAAGTTCTTCCATTGCCTCAGCGAACTCTTCAGCCTTCGCGCTGCTAGTTTCAGCCTGTTCCGAATCCCTAAGCTCAGACACTCCTCTCGGCTGTGTCCCATAAAAAATTTGAAACGGGCTCTTACCTGTACTCCGATTCACTGAATCGTTGTACGCGAACTCTGCCTGTGGTAAGATTTGATCCCAACTGGTGTGATGCTCTGTCACCAGACTTCTCAATAGATCTCCTAAGCTTCTGTTTACCACCTCTGTTTGTCCATCTGTCTGCGGATGGTAAGAAGAACTGAATGCCAAGTTAGTCCCCAGCTTCTTCCATAGCGTCCTCCAAAAGTGACCGATGAACTTGGTATCCCGATCCGAGACTATACTCCTGGGCAGTCCATGCAATCGCACAATCTCTTTGAAAAATAAATTGGCGATGTGGGTTGCATCGCTGGTCTTATGACACGGTATAAAATGTGCCATCTTTGAGAACCTGTCCACCACTACAAAAATGGAATCCACTCCTCGCTGCGTTCTCGGTAATCCCAAAACAAAATCCATACTAATTGCCTCCCATGGTCTCTCAGGTATAGGCAACGGCTGATAGAACCATGTGTTCTGTTTCCGGCCTTTTGCGTGTTGACATATTCGGCACCTGTCAACAAATCGCTTTACATCAGTGTGCATGCCAGGAAAATAATAAGATTCGCTCAACTTGGCGAATGTCTTGTCATGTCCAAAATGGCCTGCTAAGCCTCCACTATGCTTCTCCCTCACCAAATTCTCTCTCATAGAGAAATCTGGAATGCACAGTTGATTGCCCTTGAACAGTAATCCATCCTGGATCAGGTAATCAATCCATGGACTCCTATCTCTGAGAACTGGGTTCTCGACTGCCTCGTATGCCTCGCCAAAGTCTGTGTCACCTGCATACATATCCTTCAGATTCTCAAAACCCAAGGTTTTGACTCTGAACTCCTGCAGCAGCAAGCATTTCCTGCTCAAGGCATCAACCACCTTGTTTGCAGTCCCCAAAATGTGTTTGATCACAAATGTGAAATTCTGCATATACTCTACCCACTTCGCATGCTTCTGGTTCAACTTTCCTTGTTGACTTACGAACTGCAATGCGTGATTATTTTTGTACAAAACGAATTCCTTGGGTATTAAGTAATGCCTCCACTTCTTCAATGCATGTATGATGGCATAGAACTCTTTGTCATACGTGGAGTACTTCATCTTTGCATCATCCAGCTTCTCGCTGTAGTACGCCACAGGCCTATCATCCTGACTCAAGACCCCTCCCACAGCATATCCACTAGCGTCACACTTCACTTGGAAGGTCTTCTGAAAATCCGGAAGCACCAGAATTGGCTGCTCTGTAATCTTTCGCTTCAACAGATTGAAGCTCCTTTCAGCCTCAGTTTTCCAATGAAAAACTTTATGCCGCTTCTTCACAGTGTCCATCATTGCGGCACTAATTTCACTGAAATTTCGAATGAAATTTCGGTAGAAACTAGCCAATCCATGAAAGATCCTTACTTCAAAAACATTCCTCGGCGATGGCCAATTCCTGATTACGTTCACCTTCTCAGGATCCATCTTCAATTCATTTGCCGAGATTACAAAACCCAAATAAATGAGTTATGTCTGCATGAAGGAACACTTCTTCAAATTGATCAGCAGCTTCTCCTGCTGTAGTCTTCTCATCACAATGCCCAAATGCCTCAGGTGTTCAGCCTTGGTCTTGCTGAAAATCAGTATGTCGTCTAGGTATACGACCACAAATTTACCAATGAATTCCTGCAAGACTTCATTCATCAGCCTCATGAAAGTGTTGGGCGTGTTTGTCAACCCAAACGGCATGACCAGTCATTCGCACAAACCCTCGTTTGTCTTGAATGTCGTCTTCCATTCATCTCCCTCTCTCATCCGGATCTGATGATATCCTCTCTTGAGATCAATCTTGGAAAAGTAGTTTGCCCCAATCAGGCAATCCATCAAGTCATCCATTCTCGGCAGTGGAAACCTGTATCTGATGGTGATCTTATTTATCGCCCTGGAGTCTGTACACATCCTCCAGCCTCCATCCTTCTTTGGACTTAGCACTATTGGAACAACACACGGACTAAGACTCTCTCTGACCAGTCCTTTATCCTGTAGATCTTGTACCTGCCTTTTGACCTCCTCGTTCTCCTGAGGTGTCAACCTGTACGCTGCCTTATTTGGAAAACTTGCTCTAGGTATGAGTTCAATGTGGTGACTCACACTCCGTACTGGTGGCAAAGAACGAGGTAGTTCGTCCACGATGGTGTCAGCAAACTCTCCAAGTAGTTCCTGAATCTCTTTTGGCAAGTCATCCACTCTTGTGCTTGTCAGGACAATTCTCGGCTTCCTGACAACAAAGAACTGTGGATCTTCATTCTTCTCTAACTCTGTGATAAGCTCTTTCCCACTCATGAGAAGTATCGTGCTGCTAACTTCTGGCTTTACTTCCTTATCTTTTATCGGCAGCAGTTTATGGATTCTCCCATCCTTCTCCAAGGTGTAGGTGTTCATCCTCCCGTCATGAACAACATTCCGATCATATTGCCATGGTCTTCCCAACAATATGTGACATACGTCCATGGGAATAACATCGCACACAATCTCATCATGATAATTTCCAATTTTAAACTTAACTAAGCATTGTTTAGTGACACTTACCCGGTGTCCTTTCTGTAACCATGAGACTTTATACGGGCTCGGGTTCTTAGTTGTCTCTAGCTCCAATTTCTCCACCATCTCGGTCGAAACGAGATTGTCAGTGCTCCCACTGTCAATTATGACTTTGCATTTCCTATCCTTGGCTGTACAAGCCGTTCTGAACAGTTTGCTCCTCTGCACTACGCTCTTCACCTCCTTCTCAGGCTTCAAAAGGATTTTATGCATCCCAAGCGATCTTCCACTGTCTGCATCTTCACTCTCAACATCACGCTTCTGCGCCTCAGCGATGTGAGTTTTTCCTCTTTCCATTTTCCTGTCCGGACAGTCAACGGCTTTGTGTCTGTCTTTGCCACACGTGAAACATGTGATAATTCCCCCTTGACCTCGTCCTCTACCTCGGGTACGAGCGAACGTGTTGGCGTCAGCATATCCTCCTTGCTGATCTTCTGACTGCCTTCTCGGCTCAGCATTTTTCTGCCTCTGCTGTGAGGTACCACCTCTTTTAGCTTTTCCCTGAGGTCTCCTCCAATCCTCCTTGGGCTTCTGTGTTTTCTCTTGGGCAACTGTCTTGGCTCTGGGCTGGCTTCTGCCCCGCCCTCGTTGTCCCTGCTTGCGGCTCAGCTTCTCTTTGGCTTTTAGAGCCATTTGGTATGCATCCTCGACTGTTCGGATGGTAACCATGCTCAGTTCGTCCTGAATGTCATACCTCAACCCATTCAGGTATCTCGCCACCTTTTCGTCATCA
>JZKD02S1510531.1:0-10617 GCA_000966675.3 Picea glauca | reverse complement strand
AGCATATCAAGGATATTTCGACAGCAATTTCTCGACCAACATGTGGCTTTTATCCACTGAAACAGTTGGATTTCGGTGGCTAACTAGTCCACCGAAACATGGCCTTCCTTTAAAATGCTTTCGCCAGCGTACACTCCTGTGGAAAACTCCCTTTAGTTGTTGGAAGTTATTACTTTCACCAGCGCACAACTCATGACAAAGCTTCTTTGGATGTTTGAAAGTCATCACTTTCAGCAGCGCACGGACCTATAAGATATGCTCCTTAGCTGTTGAAAGTCGCCACTTTCACCAGCTAACATTCATCTTTTAAACACACGTTAGTTGTTGAAAGTATTTTATGAAAACTTTAAAGAGAAGACCTTTATGGGTCATCTTTATTTCTAAAACGAAATCAAAACCTAAACCTTGCAACTAGAAAAACTCAAAATAAATTTGAGAAAACTACCAATAGCCATGCTATCCACCGCAAAATGCGACCATAGGGACGGGTTCATTTTGGGAGTTAATAGGTTGGACTCGTGATGTGAAGATATAGATGGATATAGAATTTCTCACTCTGCCACCTCGGGAACCCACGATCATAGATATGCGACTAAGTATAGAACCAAAAACAGATAATAGAGGGGAAGAAGAAAAGGGAAAAATAGGTAAGTATAGAAGAGGAAAAATAAAGGGAGCAAAGAATCGTATGCCTCACACAACAACACATAGTCTGATTATTATCAAGCGATAGAAACACATCAACTATGGGAAAAACATTCTCAGCCATGAAATATAGTTGGAACTCAACAGGCCCTGGTTCAAGTTAAAAGAAATGTTGTTTATATCTATTTGAACAAGCAATAGACAAAATATATGACTTGGCATTCTTACATGCAAGCATAGTCTAAAATATGACAAGCTTCAATATATGCACAAATTGGACAACGTATGCAGATCAGAGTTTTTTAACCATACCTCTTAGTCTCTAGACCTTGTACTATGATGGAGGTTTCACTTGTACTTGTCGATAGTTCTTGTGAACTAAAAAACATGTGGTGTAAATGACATAAACATATTTACCATGGCATAGAACAATAAATAATTGTGGATATTTGTTTCGAAAACATAGCAAGAGCATAATCTATGAATCCTTACCTTCGACATTGTCGTTGTGCTGATGTTTGTGATGACTCACTGCTCGTGCCCATGTCACTTCTAAAATAGTGGCTATGAACATGTGCATATTGTTCATACTCGATATGGACGTGAATTAGGCATACACATTGTATTTGTTGTGGCACCATTGTAGCCATACCTTTTGAAAGATTGTACTCCAACTTTCTTAGCTGTGGCACATAAGGCTCCATCCTCGTGTTCAATTAGTCTGTTCTTTTTTCAATGTAGCAATACAGAGAATACAATGGACATGAAGGCAATTTGCTACGTAGGAACACATGAAAAAAAGATGGAGTACAAATTTATTTATTTCAAGGTAGTTGCACAGAAAATACAATTGACATGAAGATAAGTTAATATACAGGAAGATATGCAGTATCTAAGGAAAAAAAACAGAAGAGTTGCAAACCAGTGGAATAAATATAGACAGAGTAAATGAAAAGTAATTGGATATGGAATACGGGTAGAAGTATGCACCTTTTTATGTATTATTCTACATTTTTGGTTAAGAGTTCTTTGCCTTGTCCAGTTTTCCTGTTTGTTTCAATGAAGGAAAGTACAAAACAAAATGAACATGAACATAAGTTGATATGTAAGGAAAAAACAAGGAATATGTACATACAATAAATAAACTAGAATAAAAGGAATAGAGTAACATATAGTGTTAGAAGAATGTACCGGTTTTTTTTTCTTCATCCATGTATGTGTATATATAAAAAATTGTGTAAATTTTTTTGTGTGTCCAAAATCAATTACAAACCAGGAAAAAATAAGAAGTTGGATAACTTGGTTTTGTGCAACAAGCTAGACAGATATGCTTTGAGACATAGAAATATGATTTTGCGATATGTTTGATGTATATTTCATAATTCAAATGCAATACCAATTGTATCATGATTAGACCAATATGTGTCTAAGATAAAGACGTTGTATTGATAAATGGGCACATTCGACCATACATGGTCAATAAGTGTGTTTTGTACATGGTTTGTCTTATCCAAAAGAAAGCAGAGACTGTATTTGCACATGTAGTTTTCCAATTGGTTTGTTCTGGCATTATTTGTAGCATGTCAATATTGAAGTCTCCTACAATGACAATGGTTTCATTCAGATGAAAATGCTCTAATGCATTGGAAAGAACATTTAGTATGTTGGAGAATGTTGCATGCGGAGCATCATAGAGATTTAGTATTGCAATTTTTGATCCGTGGAAAATTACTTTTGTGAGCACCATCTCAACATTGTTTTCTTCGAAATGCATATGCTCCAAAATTGTTACATGTTTTTTCACTAATATCATCACCCCATGTGTAATGTAACTCGATATGAAATTGTGATTTTGAAATTGCTTGTTTTGCGTGCATAATGTCATGTATGTTTCCTGCAAGCATGAAATATCAGATTGCATTGTGTCATAGTCATTGAGTATATCATACATATGCGCATGTAGGTTGTGCGTGTTAAGTGAGAGAATTGATACATACGAGTTTGTTTGTATGGATTGGTAATCATACTGTAGATGCCACTTTGCGCTAGTCCTAAGGCGTTGCATCTCAATATCAACTTTGTGTTTGACTTTGAAGTTATCTTTTGTAAGAGGACTTAGTAAATACAAGGAGTTTATACTTCTAACACGGGACAGTGTTGTGTATACAAGTCCATGTATTTGAATTCCAGCAGGGTCAAATGCAACACTATCAAGTGTTAGTCCTTGCGATCTGTGGATTGTACATGCACACGCAAGTCTAATTGGAAATTGTTTTCGAATCTTCACTCGATATGTCTTTACTGATGTCGATACTAGTTTTGATATTCGTAAGATAGGTGTCCAGTCACATGCAGTGTTTGAATTATATAGATAAGCCAACTTGTTTGTTTGTCGGTGGCCTATATGTGGCTCATGGAACTTAATCCAGAGGACATCAACTTTTTTTGTTTTGGTATAGCCTTTGAGTATTCCATATGCACCATTTACCAAGCCATCTTGTGAATCATAGTTGCAGGCATATATTTCAACTAACATGTCTAATTTCAGGACAAGTTGCAAAGGCAAAGTGGTTGTATGTTCATGACGTGGTGCATTTCCATGGTTGTCATCATCCAGGTCAATTGAATTGATGATGATATCATCGCAAGGCATGAGCAATAGCATGAACCCGTTATGCATTGAAACATCCATATTCGTGTAGAAGAAGGGAAGGTTGGGTATGTTGGTGCAGGTCGCATGCACCTTGAATTGATATATGTTAAGTCATCATGTGTTTGGTTGTTTGTCCACATTCTATTCAGAATTGCAATAAATGTTTCATCTGTCTGGCACATCATAGTATGTAATTCAAAGAATTTTATATTGTCTTTCCAGAAGTCATGCTTCACTATTTTCATATTGACCATAGGTTGTTCAAATATCAAAGAATCTTGGATGGGTTACGCCTGGTAAAGATCCCCACGGAATATCATGTCAATGTTTCCAAAGTATTTGGTGTGCACATGTTTTATGTTTCTCAATTGGTTGTCAATGGAATACAAGAAGCGACTTTCAATCAAAGATGTCTCATCTATGAAGACAAGTTTTGGTTCGTCATAAATCTTAGATAAGGTATCTAACATTTCCTTGCTGAGTGGAAGAAACTGTAACTTGTTAAAAGGCATAAAAAATGCAGAGTGGACTATTGTTCCACCTACATTATATGCAACTTTTCCTGTGTATGCAACTATTAGCCCCTTTGGTTTCATAGGATCAGAGGAATTGTTTGAATCATAGATTCGTATAAGCATTTCGAATAGTGATTTCGCTGTGAATGTCTTGCATGTTCTCGCCCCGCCTGTAAGCAACAAGTGCACATGAGTGTGCATGTTCAAGCATTTTTTAATTGCAATGTCCTTTAGAATTGCTTGCCGCTCTCGATTCAACAGACGTCTGACTCTGTGGTATTCGTTATTTTCAATAAGGAAAGGATGTTTTGTGACTTGAAAGCCAAGATTGATACTTTTTTCAATGTCGGTTGCTCGAGGAAGAGGAAAATCTGCTTGCAAGTCAAAGGACTCACAAAGAGTTCTAGTTGTTTTACGATTTGTGAATGTCTCATCAACATTGTCAAGGTTTTCTAGTTCATGAACTGCACTTTCTAGATCACCCCATGTTGGATTAACATTGTATGTAAATCTAGATTCATTGGTTTGTATTGTAGTCTCATAAGCAATATACATAGCTTCCCATGTAGCTTTTCATAGTCAATATGTTTGTTGTATTTGACAAAGCATATTACAGTGGTTTTTTTTCTTTTTGATATGGGTGCACCATTTCTTTTGTAATGCAATACGAACTTTGCTAAGCAGATATGCTTAATAGGAGATGGACGTTGGAGGTAATAATTAATAATAGAGAGACATAGTACGTCCTTTGAATTGTCAGGCTCTTGTTCTACCAAAGACGGTGGTTTAAGCACAAATGTGTGTTTCTCAAGTTGAGATGTGTTTATGAAGACACATTTCCTTGAACTACAGTTGAGGGGCAGGGAAAGTGCAATGTGGACTGCTTGTTGAGCAGAAAGTTGTTGAAGATTAAGTAATGTATTTCCAAGTGTACATATCATTTCCATAGCATCAATATGACTTCTTTCATGTTCTTTGTGTATTCTTCTGAATGCACTTGTCTTAGATTTGTCAACCTTTGTCATATACGAGGTACAGTATGATGTTGCAACATATGCATTGAGGACATACTGTGCATCTGTATTTGCATTCCACATAACTAGCATGTCCTTGGAGAAACTGTTGTTCCAAATATGGGAAAGTTTTCATTTAAGGAAAATTGTTGGTTGTTTAAGTGTACATTGTATGGCTTGGATGTACTCATCTTCTGTTAGATTTAGCTCTGTCAAGAAGTCGTCGAAGCTCATTATCTCATCAAAGTCTCGTTGTTCTAGAAATGCGAACAAGGATTTAGATTTATCAATGACAACATTGTCCTCTAAATTAAGTGGCTCTGTTATTCTTGTTGTTCTCATTGGTGGCACAGGGAAGTTGTATCTGCAATGTGATTTTATTTTTTTTACAACTTCTTGTATGATAATGTCTATGAACTTTGGCAAGTTCTGGATCCAAATGATTTGTTTTGCATGTTATGTTGTCCACAAATTGCTCAATCTGTGAGTTGTTTTCATTTCCATAGACCGGTGCACCCTCTATCCACAACAGTGCATGGTCATGCTCACTCCCTCTATTCTGGAACTCAGTCACAAAAAAGTAGTCTGATATTTTTTTGAAGAATGTTTCATCATGGCATATCAATTGCCTCAAAGCATTTATTCTATGCCTATAGTATCGAGGACATGTCACTAAGTCTTTTCTTATGAGGTAGTCAATGTCATCATTTTCCAATGTATCAGTTTGTTTTTTCCTTTTCCTGTTCCTATACAATGCAGACATCGTAGCCACCAATGGATCCCAGCGATGCTCTGCACTTGTAAATGTGATGAAAAATGTTGGTTGTCCCAATTGTCGGATCATTGCAAAAATAGTTTTCTTGTTTTGTTGCAAATAGTCAGGAGAGATGCGAATGTTTTTTAAATCTATGTATCCAATATCATATTTCAGGATTTTTTCTAGGTTTGCTTTGTACTTGACATCTTTGGCCAATAAATTTCTTCCTTGTAGCTGGATTTTTCTTATTCGCACCCACATGCAAGAGAGCACTTGCTCAATTATTATGCGCATTGGTTTGAAAAACAAATTTGTTATGTGACAGGAGAAGTCACCGCTTGAATGTAGCAGTTCCCATCGAACTATTTTATGGTAGTTGAATCGTTCTGTAATGTCATTGGGACGTGGATCTCCATAGAACAGTGTTGGGAAGTTCATTTCCTCAGAAAATTTTTCCTTGAATATTCCAAGTGGGCGTTGCCCTTCAACAAGTGCAATTTCAACAATCTTGTCTTGCAAGTCATGAATGCGCTGTGAGTCAGTGAATCCATGTATCAATGTTTCAATAGGTCTTTCATTCTCTGATTCATCACTTGTATCAAATTCACTAGCAGTCTCGAAAGTCTGTGCAGAGTTGTCATTCCCTTCTCCAAGAACATTGTTCTAGTTCTCATTTATACAAATGTTTTATGCTTTGTACAGGGCCCTGTAACATAATTCTTTTAATGCTTTCATGAAAACATGCACATGCACTTTACCTATCTAGTATGCATTCTTGTATTGCAAACGTCTTTTGAGAGCTAAAAAAATTGTCATTGTATCGCTAATGAATTGTGGAAACGCTTTTTGTACAACATATAGTTGGACATGCACATTAATAATTGATCCTATTAAGCCCATTTGGGGTCATTTATAGCCCCAAGGTCTGATTTGTGCAAATGAAATTCACAGAGACACAAGTCTCTCTTCAAGTTCTATAAGTGTACTTACATCTGGTAGTGGTGTATTACATCTTATTTGGTCAGGTGTTGCAAAGTGTGGCAGTTTTCCATTTTCAAGTGATCGTTTGCATGGAAGACAAATATTGCCATTGGAAAATGTTCTATCATCTAGTGTCAAGACAAGGTATTTTGCTTCCAAATCAGGCATGAAAGACTTAGTGTTTTTTGTGAAATTCAATTGATCGCAAATTGCACATGCAATGGAAGGAGTGTCTTTAATTTGTTTCATATAGATCTGTCTTACATATTTCTTCCCTAGACAAGTATGCATAGAAAGTGTTTGCTAGTTTTCATTGCTAACAGTGCATGGTGTTGGCTCTAGCCCATGAAATGTGATTTTTTCCTCTCGGTCAGTACCATGATCATTGTGGGACACGTGGTTGTACCTGTTTCTCTCACGTATCTATTTCTTCAAGATGTAGTAGGTTAACTTATGGTTGCCACTGGAAACTAGTTTCACTTGTTTTCAAGCCATGTTGGAGGTGGAATCGACATTTCTTATGAGCATTTCATCCTCAACATCTCGATGGTGCAAACTGTAATGTTCTTTTTCATTCGACATGTGATGTTTGTGTTCAGCAGAAAATGTGAAAATGCGATTGTGTTGTGCATGAACAATTTTTTTTAGGTTGTGATATGTGAGTTTTTGTCTAGAAGGAAGCGTACCAATGTATTTTTTTCTCTCACGTATGACCTTTTTCAAGTTGTGATAAGTTAGTCTATGTTTTTTGTTCAAGGTCTAGATGACCTCATGATAACTGGGATGAGTTTCATTCTGATTAAATAACATGCGACGCTTATGTAGATTCAATGCAGTTTGGGTGGCATGGACACTGGATCCTGAATTGGTAGTATTTCTTATACTACCAATGTATTTTTCTTCTCTCGCGTATGACCTTTTTCAAGTTGTGATAAGTTAGTCTACATTTTTTGTTTAAGCTCTGTATGGCCTCATCACAACTGGGACGAGTTTCATTATCATTAAATAACATGCGACACTTATGCAGATTCGATGCGGTTTGGGTGGCATGGACAGTGGACCCTGAACTAGTAGTATTTCTCATCAAAGGTTGATAATGAATATATGGCGTATCTATTTTCAACGACATGATGTCAATTGTTCCATTGTAGTTTGAATCAATACAATAGGAATGGACAGTACCATCCGACAGGGTCAACCAAACTTGGATATTTACTCTAAATATGATAGATAGCCATTGTAAACATAATCTGCCACCCTCTACATTTCCTTTTTCATATGGCAATGCGATGTTTACAAGGTATTGTTGCCAACTTCCAATTATCGGCATACTTTTTAGGAGATATGGTAAAAGGTGTTGATGCAAGCAACTAAAATCATGTTGGTTGCCGCCTATAATTGCATTGCAATAGGATTGTACAATGTAAAGCCACAATGAGTGCACATCGAACTATGTTGCTACCAAATAGAAAATTGCATTGAACTGACTATCTCCACAACTAGATGCAATAATTGTCGCTATGTGCAAGCCATGGGAGTGTATATGATGCATAATTTGTTTCCAATCCGATTCAAGGTCTTTGCAAATGAGGGACAAGTAAATATGAGGTCCTCCAAGATTGCATATGGATAATTTTCTATAGAGTAGTGGTTCATAATGACCACTGACAGGATTGGAATCATGGAACAAGATGCAATATGGATCCCTAGGTGTAGTTTTGTTGAATAGTAGATATCTTATTTTTCTTGTCAATGACCATATTACAATTGATATATTCATCCACTTGGACAACCACCATATACAATATGTATCTCCCCAAAGTCCCCTCTCATGTGTAGGCAGAGTTGCAGATGTAGACAACCACATCTTTGAAAAATATGTAGTGACATCATGTATTCCATGCAACTGGGAAAGAAAACCAGATGCCAATTCGTATTGATACAACTCCAATGCCTCAACGTCGCCATTTTCTAAACAACCCAAGAAATAATCTATCAATACATTGTGCAATTCGGTCGAGGAATAACAGAAATGCAATAGAACTTGAAATGCATTGAAGAGGCAATCTCCTACAATATATGAGAATGCATCCAATCTAAAAATCCCATTGCTATGCAATACCTGGTCAATGTTGTCATGTACAATGGAGTTTATATCTATTTCATAGGACTCAACATCTATTACTTGCTTCATCTCTTAAGTTGTGATTTTCAAGATGTTTCTTAGCTATATTAAGATAATATGCAAATAGAGAAAAAAAAAGAAAAAAGAAAACTATAAGTGCGGAACTGCATACCAATTCCGCTATGTATCCCTCAATCTTCTTCCTGTCAAATTCAATCCCCCTAGTCGCTACATCATATGACAAACAAACAAGCGTATAGTGAACAGTGAACCAAACAAAAGAGACAACGCAAATGAAATAACATTATAAATTTGCTCAGCACAAAGATCGATTATTCAAGACATATCATTTTTTAACCTATTCCACGTGTGCATCCTATAAGCGTTTCAGTGGAAGAAGATGCTTTGCAAGACATAAAGGACAGCATAAAACCAGCAGGTAGATGGGGGTTTTGATTCAGAGAATAAAAGCATGCCCTGTCACAAGGTCCTAGCAGATGCTTGCTCCGCAATGACAACTCTGAATTCATTTTCTAAACCCCTTTGCATTGTTATTTTCGAAAGATCTATGGTACGATATCCAGGACGTGGAAGTTGGCATATGTGATTGGAAGGGAACAACCTGGAAAAAATGCACCAAACGTATGGTTTTCAGGACAAGAAAAAATGAGGAGAAAAATTCAATTTTATTTTTTATATGTCACTATGGCCACGACTGTTACAAGGGAAAAAATCTCTATGGCCAAGGGTAAACCACAATAGACAGGTATGACTGCAGAAATCAACTCAATTCCAACATGTGCTATATAAACTAATGTGTAATATGAGGAAGAAACCTACCTCGATCCAATCATTTGATGTCGTTCCACTGTTGAGCACTTTGAACCAAAGATTTACACCTGCAAGAAGTTCTCAACAAACAAGCGATGCAAGTATATAGTGACAGTACAAAAATGAGTTAGCACATCAGATAGCACAATCCATTAATAAACATTACAAACATGCCCATGGATAATAATCATATATTTGTAAGATATCGATAGGATCGGAAAGGAGTATTTCTATTAATAATTGATCAATAGAAGTATCAACTTTACAGACTTTCGTGTCAACACGGTTCGAAACCAAGAAACCAAGTTCCTTCCAACTGGGTCTCCACCACTTCAATCCTCCACCAAAGGCAAGCTCATAGCAAAGAGATAATGATATCCTCTTAACAATAAGGGAAGAGCTTGGGGGTTGAACACTGTGTTCAGACTTGAGGGACAAAGGGATGCAGACTCAATATGAAGTAATTTCTCTAGAGTAACTTTGTTCTCAAAGTTGAATGTTTTCTCTCTCTTTTTCCATAGCTCGAAATTGTGCTCTTATAGCCTCCAGAATGCAACTGAAGGGCCGAGTCGGAACGTTTCCAGTATATGGAAGGCCAAAGATCAGAGATCATTTGTCGTGACATGGAAACCCGACCTCATTTTGTATTTTCTGGCACAAATCCCGATATACGTGAGTTGTAGTGGAGCAGCAAGCGTATACGCATCTTGCAAAGCAGTTAGGAAGCGTATATGTGGAAAAATATATAATTTTGGCTCTGGATTTATCAAAAAGGGGGTTGATAAGTCTGCATAGGGAAATGGAAAAAGGCCCTCTGTGCAAGATAACAATGGTGAGGAAAATCTTGCTATAACAGATTCCCCCTAATGTGTGAGATCAAAGGAGTATTTGTGATGGCCAAAATACATTATAAATTACCCAGAAGTGGAGTGGTGGAGAACCAGCTAGACGAAATCAGTTGCTCATTACATTATGTATTGATTTTGCATACATGGCTGCCAAAAATACAATGCAGATCCATGTGGAAAATATACCAACAAGTGTTCATGGCCATGAGTAGGCAAATATAAATGTGGTTACATGCCAATAGTTGTCAT